>JANSVB020000195.1:707114-717829 GCA_025504935.2 Erythroxylum haughtii
TATGTTGGAGTGTAACTTTTGGAGTTCTAAATTAAATTAAATGAGTTATGGAGTCTATGAATTTCTATCATTTAGAGGAAAAGGGTTGTGACGGAAGGTTTTAGAATAGTGTTGGGAATGTCATAAACATGCATTGTACGCATTTTTAATCACTGCTTGTGCATTATTGAATATAGTTGATTGTACACTTGGTAATGGATATTTATATTCTGATTGTTATAGAGGCACAATTGGAGCATCGATCCACCGACGTTGCTGAGACTTCCCGGCATTAGCTCGAAAGTTAATTGGTGAGTAACCTAGTTGGTTCCTCGATCCTTATTTGTTATCGTTTCGCACTTATAACCTTGTGGAGAATAATGGAGGGCTTGTGTGTTTGTTTATGACTGGGTTCCGGACCGTGGGTGTCCGAAGTATTGGGAACTTTGACATAGAAGTGTTATTTGTTTGTGAATTTGTAACTACTTGTCTCTGATGTGATCAATGTGGTATATGAATTGATTGTGATGTACTGCCTGTGTGATGTGGATAAATTGGTGATGTAATTACTGTAAATTGGGACATTTGCATTTCAAGCATAAAGGCATGATCAGATAATGACAGTTGTGATCGGAGCAGCCACCGAGAGCTTAAAGCTCAACGTATCAGGGCCTTGAGCCCACCGTATTTTAGAGCCTCAGGCTCACCGATTAATGCGCCCATTTTGGGACAGTTCAGGCGCTCGGTCACAACACCGTAATAAAATGGGAAGTGTCACATACGCATTGCATATACATTTGATTGAATAATGGATTGGGTGAAAGGCGAAAAGCCTTATACTTGTGCAATAATATTCATGTGTGATTCTGAATGTGTTATTGTGCGACTATCTGTGAATTTCGTGAGTATGCATGAATTGGGTGAACCATCGATGATGGTTCCTCACTGAGTTCACAAACTCACCCAACATTGCAAACTATTTTTTAGGACCGAGAGAGTAGACTCCTAGCTCCAAAGGTACTTTTCCTGCCGTGTAGATCATGTTGGCAAGAGAAGTCATAGCTCACAGGTCGGTCAGCTGGGATTTTTGGGGATGACCTAGTTAGGCTTTTATGTGAGATTTCTTTTGGAGTTATGTACAGACAGTGATCAATGCCAGTTGTACATTTATGGTTTCTATGAAAGGAAATGAGAAAGTATTTTGGGTTTCAAAGATTAGTAATTTTTATATTGATTTGATGCCATGTGATGTAATATAGTGATTGTCCGTAGTGCACCTTTATTGTAGGATATGCATCGGAATGACCTACGGGCGCCCCGGTGTATAACCTACGGTAAGGAGGCGCTACATTACAGGCCAAGATATTACTAAATTACAGAAATATATTCATTGGAATCTATCCATTTAGCTAGGTACACATCCCAAATTAGCTAACTTTGGTCTTATCATGCAAAAGCAACACAAAAATATATTCAATTGAACCAAAAACGTCCCATTTACTTATGGAATACTTCTTTTGTCAATTTTCCTAAATAAACAAATATAATTATAATACTTATTATAGTAATTATAAAAATAATATTAATAAGAATGATACTAAGAAAATTAATAATAATAATAATCATAATAGTAGTAATAGTAGTAGTAGTAGTAACAATAAGAATAAGAAGAAGAAGAATAATAATAATAATAACAATAACAATAATAATAATAACAATAAATATAATAATGATAATCATGATGATGATGATGACAATAATAAATAAATAAAAACAACAACAATAATAGAAAAAGTACTAAAATATGCTAGGAAAAAAAAACCTTAGGCTAAATCCCTAAAAGGTAAGTACTACCTATTTACAAGTATAAGCTAACTACAAGAGGAAAGAGTTAAAAGACTTATGATAAGTACAATGATCTCTTTATGAGGGATCCTTTATCTGAATCCTAATACCTCTAAGTTTTCTACTACTGGTCATGTTCTTGATAAGTTCTAACATCATCATACCACTCTTGATCACTTCTTGTCAATTCTTCTTAGCCTCCCTTTTTTCCTTTTACTGCCTCTATGTACAATCTTCTCATATTTTCTCACTGGAGCATCTGGATGTCTCTTCTTAACATGTCCAAACCACCTAAGTCTTATCTCTCTTAATTTTTCAATAATATTATTTACCTTTAACTTGTCCCTTACCATTGTATTCTTAATCTTATCTCTTATAGTAAGGTTGCATATCCAACGAAGCATCCTCATCTTCATCACCATTAGCTTATGACTATGCACTTGTTTGATGGGCCATCATTCTGTTCCATAGAGCATGATCGACCTAATTGCTAAAAGATAAAATTTACCTTTAAGCTTGAGTAGTATCTTCTTATCTCATAAAACTCCTGATGCACTTCTCCATTTAAGTTATCTTGATTTGATACAATGAACTATGTCTTCATTAATCTCTACATTGTTCTAGATGATAAATCCTAGATACTTACAACACTCTTTTTGTGGTATAACTTTTGAATCAATATTTACCTCCACATTGGTAACCACCCTATGTCCCAAAAAGTTATATTCTACGTACTCAGTCTTAGTCCTACTTAATTTAAATCCCTTTGACTTTAACGTATCCCTCCAAAGTTCAAGCTTCATATTTACACCATATTTTGTCTCATCCACTAAAATAATGTCATCAGCAAATAACATACATCAAGGCACATCCCCTTGAATATTCTTGGTGAACTCGTCAATCACTACTGCAAACAAAAAGGGGCTTAAAGAGGATCCTTGGTGTAGCTCAACACCGATAAAAAAATGATATGAATCTCTTCCTATCGTCATTACTCTAGTTTTTACACCTTTATAGATATATTTAATAACATGTATATAGGTCATAGGAACTCCTTTACCTTCTAAACATCTCCATATGATTTTCCTAGGTACCCTATCATACGTCTTCTCTAAGTCAATAAAAACCATGTGTAGGTTATATTGTCTTTCCCTGTAATATGCCATTAATCTTTTAAGGAAATGTAAAGCTTTTATCGTGAACCTTCCTAGCGTAAAGCCAAACTATTTTTCTAAGATAGAGGCATCCTTTCTCACTTACTCTCTTCTAATCGCCTTCTCTTATAACTTTATGGTGTGACTAAGTAATTGAAGCCTCTTTAGTTTTATAGCTTTGAATGTCCCCTTTGCTCTTGAATAAAGGAATTAACATACTAAATCTTCACTTATCCAACATTTTGGAAGACTTAAGGATCACATTAACAAGCTTTACTAACTAAATAAGACCCTTTCACCTAGGCTTTTCCACATCTTTGTAGATATCTTATTAGGCCTTATTGTCCTTCTACTCTTCATCTCCCTTAATACTTTTTTAATTTCTTCCCTTGTAAACTCTACAAATCTTATCTTTCTTAAGTTTGACCTTTGGGAGCCATTACAAGTTGATGAGGTTGGAGATGAGGTCCATACTTGCATGTACAAGTATCATATGCTAAATCTATACATCGTCACTAATAGACATTAAACACTTCATAGCTTGGTTAGCAAAATTATCAATATCAATTGTATATATGTTTCCTTCTCTTTTCCAAAAAATGCAATGCTATGTTCAACTACTCTAGATACAATGCATGATCTCCATTCAAAGCATACTTTGTAGTCATTATCACATAGTTGTCTTACACTTCATAAGTTATACTTCAATCCATCAACGAAAAGTACATTATCATCAATAGAGGGTGAACATTGGAGCAACTAGTAAACTTTCTCCTTTATGACCACAAGATCATAAGTTTAAGTCACGGAAATATCCTCTTTGTAAAAATACAAAGGGAAGGTTGCATACACTATGACCCTCCCCAGACCTCGTAAAGTAGGGAGCCTTGCGCACTTGGTACATTGACTTTAGTGTGATATTCCTTACCAAATTTTCTAATGCCAATTTTCTTATCCTGAGCATTATTTTCAAATGTGATGGATACTCCATCTTTGTTTATAAGGTTTAAGAATTAGGATGCATTACCTGTCATATGCTTTGAGCACCCATTATCCATGTACCATTTGATCCTCTTTTTCTTATAGACCTATAAAATTTCCTTATTAATATGCTTTAGGTACCTAAATGAGCTTGGGTCCTTAGTTGTTAGTCTCCTTCTTCTTTTAATTCCACTTGCTTGAGGGTTTTATTCATTGCCCTTTTTTTTAGAAGGAAAATATGTCAATGAGCCCATATTTAACACAAAATTAACATACCATGTCATATTTTTGGATAGTAAGACGATGACCATTATAAATTTGAGGTATGAATGCGCATTCCTTGTTTTTTATATGCATATGAGTCATAGAAACTTCTACTTTGTGTAAGTGATTTGAATGCTCTCTTTAGGATAATGAAAAGTTCTAGTATACTTGTATGTATGAGGTATTTTTCTTCCATAATAATGATGCTTGTGTGAAGTGTGAACATATTTCATAGAATTACAATTAGTGTAAGGCCTAAAGTGGTATGAATGAGATTGCATCATATGTTTTTATATAGAAGTTATGCATATTCTTAAGAGTATTAAATTCTAGGTCTATATTATAAATGATACATAAAAGCATGAGATTTGTTCTTAATGTGATCCCTAGTGGATGTGTCAATTGTGTGATTAGATGTGGATGTTCCATGCTCATTTTTCATCCTAGGCATTAGTTCATCACTATGTAAATTCTTTCCTTTAACAAAAGTTGCTTTGGTGTTGGAAGCATTCTCATTGCTATATCTTATTCCATGTCTATTATTAGAACTATTTTGAGCTCCTAACATGTTTTCTATTTTCTCACTTCCTTTTGTGAACTTAGACAATTAGTCATTAGGAAAATTAGCTTCAATTATTAATTCTCATGTTTATAGCTACACTTTTAGAAGTTATGATGTTATACAATTCACTCTATATCTTATCGTTTTTACTCATGCATGATTCTTTTGAACTTCTTTGATTCTGAAAGATAACTTTTTCTTTTTTCTTTTGCTTATAACTTCAAGACTTTCAATAAGTTCATTATATGTCAAATCAATGTCACTATTATTATCATCACATAATTTAGAGTTAAAGAATACTTTATCATCATCTTTTTCCATGAAATACTTGTGAGCTACATCTCCTTCCGAATGTTCACTTTCGAGTAACTTGTGTCATCCTAATAGAGGCTTTAAGTTCCTTCTTTTTACCTTTTTAAATTTTCTCCTTCTTGTCATTTCTTTCATATTTTTCGTTTTCTTTAAGAAAAGGACATTAAGACTTCATACATCTAGGTTTCACACATTTAAAGTAAATAAATTTATTTGATTTGTTTTTTAAATCTATCTTACTACCTTTGTAGTCCTTTCTCTTTAAGGAGTTCTTCTTTAAGAATTTATTGAATCTTTTAGTGATTAATACAATATATTATCCATCTTCACTAGATGAGGTCTCTTCTTCTTCACTTGATTCTTCCTTTGTAACCTTGAATGATAAATTATTTTTCTTCGAAAGTGTCTTTTCTTCTTTCATCTCTTAGAGCCTTATTTCGTAAGTAAGAAGAGATCTAATAAGCTCTTCTAATGGTAGAGTTGTTAGATCCTTAATTTTTTGTGTGGCCGTTACTTTAGCTTCCCATATTTTTGGTAAAGACCTAAGTAACTTCCATACAATTTCAATGTTAGTGCAACTCTTTCAAATACCCTTGAGAACATTGATGATAACAATGAATCTGGTATATATGTTAGAAATGCTTTCATCATGTTTCATTTAGAAAAATTCATATCGGTGAACTAGCATGCTAACTTTGCTTTTCTTAACTTTATTTGTATCTTTATGAGTAACTACAAATGTATGCCAAATTTTGTAAGACTTTTTTCACATGAAAACTCAATTGAATTCATTTCATCCTAATGCACGAAATAAAATGGGGATAACTTTACTATTTAAGGATATTAATCTTTTATCTTGGGGATTCCATTCCTCTTTCAACTTGGGAACTTTTCTGTCATCTATAATTTTAGTCGGAATACATGGACCATTTGAGACAATTTCACATAAATTGACGCTTTTGGCCATCAAGAAAATTTTCATTTTTGTTTTCCAATAAAGGTAGTCATTTCCATCAAAGAAAATTGCTTTACTAATGTTTTAACCATCTTGGTTAAAGGATGATGGAGATGCTCATAAGTATGCCATTTTGTTTGAAATGCCAGCCCTATAGACCTACTCTAGTACCATTTATTATTCCCTAATGACACCCAAGAAGGGTGGATTAGGTGAATTTAAGATTCTAATTAAAGGATACTAACTTATAAAATTAATGTTTACAAATTATCACAAAAGCAAGAATGAAGTAAAAGTAAAGAAATTTCATTATACTTGTAAACAATAAAGTAAAGAGTAAAGGAAGAGAAATGCAAACTGCTTTGTAGTGGTTTGACAGACAATCCTTGATTATGTCTACTCCTAGCACTCGTCTTAGATTTTCACTATAATTCTTCTTTCAAGACAAAAAATACCCATTGTATAATATTTTATTTTAGCAAAAATTAACCTCCTTTTCAATCTTTTGTAACCTCTTTTTCAATCTTTCTTCAAGGTCAAACACTTTTAGATCAACCCAATACAATGATTACATACCCCAAAAATAGCTTACAACTCAAACTGGCTCATTTGTATGTTTTGATAATCACAAAAGGCTCAAATACTCAAAATGAGACAATGTATCAAAATGCATGAAAATACTTTGAATTGTGTGTAAAAGACATTGAAATGCTTGTTGATGCAAAAACCAATGAAAAAACCTATTTATAGTGTTTCAAGACCTAAAATAGTCATTGAAGCTAGGAACTAGTTATTACAATGACTATATTTGATGCACCAGTCGACCAATATATCGTAATAGCTAGCTAGTATACATTGAAAGCTTCAGATTCACTGGTGGCTAGAACATTGATTGACGAGTACACAAATATCTACCAATGTTACAATAAACTCTCATTACTTCAAATTTAATAACTTTAACCTATATTGGTCAACTACTAACTCATATAGGTTAACCAATCGCCCTAAAAACATGACTTTAACAACTTCAAATGCTCAAAGCAAATTTGTTTAATCAAAATATGATTAAATCACTTCATAAAGTGTTCCTCAATGATTATTTGAAAGATCATGTGGTTTTACTTTTTTATGTTAAAATCAAAAACTTTATTGCCTTTTGATGAATATAAAGACTCATGTAATGAAGTAAGTTGAAACTATTATGCAATGTCAGCCTTTTAGACTATCAAAGACAATGAAGATGAGCCTATAATAAGTAATACATGAAATGACCTCGACATATTTTGATCTTCTTCTTGACTTGATCTTGATATTGAAGATTAGTAATATCGTCTTTTCTATCATAATCCTTTGATATGTTAAGATTTTTTTTCCTCATATTCCTTCTCATCAACAACATTAAACTCATTAGTTATACTTACGTTTTCTTATCACCAAGCCTCGATTAGAACCTCCTTTGATTCTATAATCTCCCCCTTTTGATAATGACAAAACATTTGTGATATTAGAAATTAACATCTCATATTAATCAGAACTCATATCAAGATAATAATTACCTTTCCCAAGATTCATGCATAAAACATAAATCATATTATAACCACTATTCAATGTTGAGTTCAAGGCTTAACAAAAGTATACATTGTTAAAAAAATATAAATATGCCCATCACATAAAATATACAAAACCACATGTACTTCCCCTAAATTATAGCATTTCCCTCTAATATCGCAAAAATTTATCGTCCCCTTTTTGGAAATATTAAAAAAAATCAACTAGTTAGAGGGGGAAACGAGACTCAATCAAGCTCATCAAGGTGATGTATTATGATATCTCAAAAAGAGTAAAACTTTTCACACAACATGGTAAGTTGATACTCAATAGTCACGAGAAGAGCATCTGGTAGGAAACAATGATGTGGTTAAGAGGTGTTGGCCTCATCATCTGTAGGTAGCTCCACGATGTGACTCAAAAGGGGCCCATTAGGATCTTTGTATGACAGAGCCTCATAGACTGGGGACAGGTACTGAGGTTGGAAATGTTATCAGTAATATGTTCTAGCCATGTGTCCATAAAAAAATTGATATCTCATACAGTTGAATGTAGAAAAATCAAAGACGAAATCAAAGTCAATCTCATTATTAGCAAAAGGAATATGGAAATGTTAAAAGATGAGGCTAAGGAAGAGGACATATGGATTGTTTTGTTTCTTCTTTCTGGTTTGATGGGAATGGATCATATTAAGTAAAAGAAAGAAACCTAAGTGAATACACTCTCCTATCATAAGAGTAGAAAGAAATCAAAAGTCATCGTGCCCTAGAAAAGTAAAATGACCACTAGCAGCCATAAAATTATATTTGATGAAAAGATGGTGGAAATGAGGAATGACCCTAGGGATATGAACATCATTAGATTTTCTATAGACCTCTGCATGATTGTCTAACGTAAAGATGACTTTAACTTGATGGGGCACTAAGGGAGAATGTTATATTTGGTGCCACGACTATAATATACTGGGTTTGTAGGAATGGGAATATATAAGATCTTATTAATAAAATCATAAACAAGATTTATTTCGACACCATGGACTTTAAAAAAATTATGGATCTCACCATAAATCATAAACGAGATGTATTTCAAAAGATTATGAGATCTTCATATGACGGACTCTCATATACTAACTTACATTTTTCCTTTGCAACATAGGATAAAAACACCAATCAAACTGAATTTTTATTTCTTAAAAAAACTATATGTTCTCAATTTTTTCTTTTTTTTCTTTGGATCTCAAAGACTATGACAATAAGATTGATCAAATCAACTACCTTGCGCTAATTAACTTAGTAAAGAAGGGCATTAATTTCCTAATTGAAATTTATATAGTTTGCACTAGAAGTGGAACTTTAGAAGTGTAAGTAAGAAATAGACCTAAAAAAATGCTGGTAAGGCAATACTCCTATTTTTATAGCTAGAAATTATGATTATTGAAATACCTACACTAGAGTTCCTGAATCATCAAAACATAGAAAGATGAATGAATAATAAATCCCTCCCTCATAGTTCTAAAAATGAATATGAATAGCACATTCACCAAATATTGCAAGGACAATTAAAACAAAAATATTTGAACAACCAATATTAACTACTGAAACTAAAACAACATTCAACCAAAGCTAGCAAAAATATATCCATCAAAGGCATAAAAAGGCAATAACACTTTCAGCCAGGTGAATGGTGGTAGGTAACTGTTCAAGTATCAAAGAGAGGAGAGAACAAAAGGGTGATTATGGATGGAGATGGCTATATGGAGAAGAAGACACATCGTTGGATAGAGAGGAAAGTGGTGTCATCCATTTTCTTTGGAATCCATCAATTGTGTTCTTAAGGTTTTGGCTTGTGGAAGAAAGTAAGATGAAGAAGAAAACCATAATCCCCCTTTTCACCTACATGACTCTTAAAAAAACCATATTTCCCTTTTTTTCATCAAATGAATGCTTAAAGAACATTAACTTGCATTCACAAACTTATAACAATCGAGATAAAGAAGATGAAGATGATAGTGATGGAGAAAATGACATTAACAAAGAAGATGAAGGTGACAAAGAAGATGATGATAAGTCACTAACAACAATAGCAATGATGAGTTCAGAGGAGAGAGTTGCCATGTGAAATCAAATGTAGAGTGGCATATTTAAAGTAAAGTTGGTAGTGGGAGTTTGAGATTAGGGATAGGCATAGTTAAAAAGAAAAAGATTTAATCATTAAGTTTTTAATTTTAGTTATTATCGAGAATTAAGTAGTATTTATCGTACTAGTTGATACCATTCAAAATCATAACACAATAAAGTAATCCATTTTCTGGTTCCATTTTTTAATTGATACAACACTTATCGACTAAAACAATATGGAATTCGTAAGTTTGAATATAATTCCAATTGTTGCTCCCTCATCAGTGAGGTGTTGATAATGGTAAGTTCTTGAAATTATCGCTCCATTAGATATATAAACCCCAATATAAAAAGTTGATTATTTATTTGGGGTTTAGTCAATAGCCTTTCAAACCTTTTAGGGGTAATATAATTTGGGTTGCTAATTTGACAGCCTTTAAGAAGATTTACTTCGTTTACTAATTAAACATCATTTTCTATTTGCCAAAACTACATAAAACATCATTCAAGGTAGATAATCATTGGATACTGAGGATCAAATCATACCTTTCTAGAGGAAGTATTAAGGTATCAATTAAAAATGTTACTCCTTGCAATTGTCATTCTAGGCCTTTACAAAACCCTTTACAGAATAATTGGAGTCCTCTCCCAATAGTAACTTCAAGGTCATTTTACCTCTAAACATTTATAAATTCCCTTTTTGATTAAGGTTGTATTTATAAAATTATAGGTGCTGTCATTATCAGAAAAGAACATGTATAAACTTACTTTTGTGTATCCCAGTCCTATTCATCTACTCAAAATCTTATAAACTCAACCTTGACATAGCTTGTAAAGATACCATAAGTTGTCCCTCATTAGATTCTTCCAACTTATTTTTTGTTTCTACCATATGCTCTTATTCATACTAAATAATACAAGTGAATTATGATTGTTAGAGTCCTAGTTAGAGTTATTAGTTAGAGTCATTGTTAAACTTGAATTATGATTGTTAGAGT
>JANSVB020000195.1:800082-810553 GCA_025504935.2 Erythroxylum haughtii
GTTGCCCTTACGAGTTCAAAATCGAGGCTTATCTTTAATTGGCACATTAACCCTGATATATGTCCCATCTAGAACACCTAAAAAATTCTACAATTCAAATGAAATAAAAAATAATGAGGAACCTTAATCACATTCACTATATTTTCTTTTAAAAGTAATAGGGTGATTATCTACCTTGAACCACATCCATCGATGGTCCGAAGACTTTGTTGGTACAAGCTCAGGTTTTCTAAGCAAAAAATCTTACAAATGTATCACTGCATTTAAAACATCGACTAATTGTCTCACCTTACCTTCTAAAATTTTTCCTAATAATTCGATTTTTAACATGATGAGCAATAATATGAAAAAAAAGCTGCTACTTGTTCATCAATAAGCATCTTTTTTGTTGAATTTAATCAGCTATACTTTCTAGCATTTCACATAGTTTAAAAAAAGCTTGCCTATTTATCCTAACCATTAAAATACATGACTCATCATTGTCATGCACAATTCGCCTCGCATAATCTCAATTTGTATAAAAATTTAGAAAATAACTTCTAACCCTTGGCCTATAACAATATAAAGAAGCCTTCGATGCCAATAAACTGAATATTGAACTAACAACATTACACAACTGCAACCATACAGTCAACATAGTTATATTCCTTTTTTTCTTTCGGTATTTCTACGTAAACTCAAATTGAAACGAGCCATGACTACAAAAAAGTAAGTTTTCTAATGTATTTACATAAATTTGTTCAAACAACGTACAATGTAAAAGAACAACCATGAAATAATTTAAAATAGTTTTAATGTACAATGTAACAGAACAACCATGAAATAATTCTAATCTTACAAAATTTTATTTCTAAAGTTTGTCCTTAGAAAAGTAGGGCATAATTATTAGTGGATACTATCCCATTTTTCCATATGAGTTAGAAAATGAAAAGAAGTCAACCGGCCTTTGATTTTAGAGACTTATGCTTCTTTCCTGTCAATAGTGTATTTGCAAAATGCATGAAATAAGTTCTTCACATTGACATAATTCTTAAAATTATCAAAGATCAAATTTAGTAAAAATAGTATGGTAAAATAAAATTAGTCCCTAGCTCTAAACGGGAAGATTCATGGTTCAAATCTCTCATGCACAAACTATGTCAAGGACAAACAAATGCTATAGTTCATTGATTTCAAGAAAAGCAACAAGGTAAAATCACATTAGTCAATTTAAAGGTTGTCCCAATTTTAGGACAAAATATTAGACAAACTTAAAACTACAAGAATGGGTATAACTTGTATCTGATTGGAGGGCTTCAAAGCTGGAAACACGTTTTAAAATAGCTGCAAAAGTATTGAAAGGAAGGATGTAAAATAAAATAATTTATATTGTATCTAATGAGTTTTGAGAATGATTACAGCTATTGCAACCAAAGTAGATATAGGTTCTATGAATTTGTTCTATTAAGTTTTATTTTATGTCTTAAACATATTAAAATTTTCAAATTTAAGCAAATGTCTAGAAAATTCAATAATTATTATTTAAAATTTCAGCAAATATTTTTCTAGGAAAATGGGTTAAAATCCAAATTCAACCACCTAAACTATATCTATAACTATGATCAATGAATGAACAAGGGTTTTCTAGAAGAATCAGAAAAGCTGTGAAACCTACTAGATCTTATGCCAACTACTAGCATTTGGTTTCCTTTTACAAATGAGTCAAGTTGGGTTTACAAGAAAAATTGAAGAAATAAGCAATTCCTGTCGACAAATATTGGGGGAAAGGTTGTGCTTATCGATTCAACTCAGCCGACAGATAAATGTTGGAGAAAACAATTAACACTGTGAAGAGCGAGAGTTAGAGATGAGCATTAACCAAATCAGACCAAAAAGTAGAGAAAAGACACGAGAGCATGAAGAGGAAAAGATAGCCACTGGGTGTAAGTGAGAGCAGACATATAATGCTACTGCGTGAGTGAGAGTATCGTAAGAGGATAAGAGGCCGAAGTTGTAAAGTTTCACATTTACCTATTCCGAACATGACCAAAATAGGTAAAGACAAGGGTTAATTATCTTTACCTACTCTCCAATGTCAAGGAATACCTAATCTATGGAATGGTTATTTTATGGGTATTTTAAAAACCAAACAGAAAATTATTAATAATTAGGAACGGAATGGTAATAGAATACTTATTACTGCCAACTAAACGTCCTCTGCACATGGGCTTAAAAATCCATTACAAAGCAATGCTCTGGGTTAGTATACCTGATCCAGGTATGGCATAGCCCGTCGATGCTGCCTAAACATTCTTACCCTGGAATCTGGAGTTTTATGACGGGACAGCTGGACAGGGAAGGGCGTCAAGTTTTCAAGTCAACTAGGTTTGTCGTTTTTCAATTGTAAGATTGTTCCAGACAGATCAAATCTGGAAAATGGTTACCAGGTAGGAACTCAGGTTGGTTACATTAGTCGAGACTTTCACCAAAAAGTCTGGAACTAATTGATGTCTGAATTGAGCTGAGCCATACGATAAAAATGCAGATTGGAAGGTCTACAAATGGAGCAATAGGTTTCACACTCCTACGGAAATCAGGGGACCAATTAATAGGCGCAGAATGAACTGAATTGACTGCTGATCCTGGAAAAAAAACGAAGCAAAAACTATAGTGGATGATGTGTTAGAACACATACCGTGAGTCCTAGGCTAGAATTAGAACTGAAGATTAAAAGAAAAGCTGAGCCCAACCTTAGGTTGACAAGTGGCAATGCACCATCTAACTTGACCCTGAGGTCTGTGTCACATACGTGGCAAGCGGACCCCAGATGCGTAAGTAAAGTCAGACTACTCTTAGATGTCATATGATTCGTGAAATCTTGAGAGGGTTTCAAACTCGTTGCCTGTAGGTGGGTGGATTGGATGACGACCAGCAAAGTACCCGTCCACTCATTTTTGGTCTGTTCCTCAAATTTATCGGATTAACGTTATAATGCGAGTCCAGAAGAGAAAAGAAGGTGGTGGTCTTTTTTAGATTCTTATGGACAAACTGCTGATGCCTTCGTGAAGGTTATAGAAATAAACCTCTTGGCTTTTAAAAAATAACTTCTTACTCACAATTCAAACCGAAGCACAAGGGTGGCTTTTGGATGATCTCAACATTTCTTTTATTCCAAGTTGGAATAGCAAAATTAAGAACCTTCTGTTGCTCTTTATCTTTTAAAGAAATGGAGTGCCTTTGCTAATTTACTTTTATTATTTTTAGATTATATAAAAATATTTTATTACCATATGTTAAATTATTTTAACAATAAATATTATGTAATCGATAATTGAAAACATGGAAATTTTTATGTAACTGCTCAATTTATTTTTATCAATTAAAAACACTTGATCTTAATTTTTTAAAAACATCTATAAATTATTTTATTTAAATTTCTCGGATTCTCAAGTCAGTCATTCCTCGTATAATTAAGGCCAAAGGCAGGCCAAGTAGGCATTTTGGAGCTCGTGACATTACACGTGATTACTACCCCAATTTTCTCATTTTTTAAACAAACGGGAACAGATCTTTTGTCTAATATTATCCTGTCTTATTTTGTCCATGAAATCTCAACCATTTATTTTATGAGATCCACGAGGGGTCCACACGAGACTTATACAAAATTTACATAAATAAACGGCTGAGATTTATTGGACACAATAAAATACCATAATATTATACGAGAGATCCAGATCTCTAAACAAATACGGTCCTACTTCTAGCGTTTTCTGCAGAAATACGGTCCTACTTCTAGCGTTTTCTGCAGAAATGTTGATGTAGGTCCCGTTCCAGAACCTCATCTCAACCTTAACATCAACGTTTCAACTGATAGGGACACGTTTACGGCATACACCTCTATATTACGCCTTTTCTTTATTTGCACCACTCCTCTCCTCCTACATAAGCCCTTCTACTCCACCTATTTTCTCGTCATCGAGGCACAGATTCATCGGAGCAAATCCCGCTTCTCAAGCAATATTGCAGCGTTCTCCTCTCTCTCAGTTGTGGTCACTGCCATGGCTCCAGAGCTTGTCCACTCTGCCATGAAACCAGTCGGTTTGAACAAGCCCGTAACTTTACCGAGTCTAGCTTACGTGACCTTCTTGGCCGGCAATGGCGACTATGTGAAAGGAGTTGTTGGGTTGGCCAAAGGGTTAAGGAAGGTCAAATCGGCATACCCTTTGGTCGTTGCTGTCTTACCTGACGTTCCGGATGAGCACCGGCGAATTCTGGAGTCGCAGGGCTGCATTGTGCGTGAGATCGAACCCGTTTATCCACCTGAGAACCAGACTCAGTTTGCTATGGCTTACTACGTCATCAACTACTCCAAACTACGTATTTGGAAGGTGCGTGTACAGTTTTACTCGTTGTAATTTGCATAACGCACGTCTCAGTTTAGTTTGCATGTAACTGAACTCCAACAAACAGTCCTTGGATTCAATTTGGCTTTACTTTAGTTAACGGTTGTCAACGTTTTGGTTGCAGTTTTTGGAGTACAGCAAGATGATATACTTGGACGGGGACATCCAAGTGTTCGACAACATAGACCACTTGTTTGATCTGCCTGATGGGCATTTCTACGCGGTGATGGACTGTTTCTGCGAAAAGACGTGGAGCCATACTCCACAGTACAAGATAGGCTACTGTCAGCAGTGTCCTGACAGAGTCAGGTGGCCTGCTGAATTGGGTCCTCCTCCTTCTCTATATTTCAATGCCGGAATGTTTGTGTTTGAGCCCAGTCTCGATACTTATGCGGATCTCCTGAAGACTCTCAAGGTCACCCCTCCTACATCCTTTGCAGAGCAGGTATGAACTTTTAGCTTCTTCCCTGGTTATTATAAAAGGGTAACTGTTGAGCTTAACGTAACTTGGGTCTCATATGTTGTAATTGCACAGGACTTCTTAAACATGTACTTCAAGGATATATACAAGCCAATTCCTCTGGTTTACAATCTTGTTTTGGCTATGCTCTGGCGTCACCCTGAGAATGTGGAGCTTCACAAAGTGAAAGTTGTGCATTATTGCGCAGCAGTACGCATTTCTTATACAGAATTTTCAGTTAATCCTTTTCTCCCTTGGTTTTAATGAGGTAAATACTTATTTTCTCTAACCATATTATCAGGGTTCGAAGCCATGGCGGTACACTGGGAAAGAGGAGAACATGCAGAGAGAGGACATAAAAATGTTAATTAAGAAATGGTGGGAAATTTACAACGACGAGTCACTGGACTACAAGAAACAGGTGGATGCCCCAGCTGATGCTGAGCCAGTTAACACGCAACCATTCATCGCAGCTCTCTCAGAGGCCGGTGCCGTTCAATACATCACAGCTCCGTCAGCTGCTTAGAGATGTATACATATATATGAAGAGTCTCAAACAAAATTAAGGGTCAGTCCCTTTTGGTTCAACTAAAATTGGATTGTGTAAAGAGCTTTTGATCTCTGGTTTTTTGTTCTTCGTCATGGGTAGTTGATAACTTGCAACTTGCGGACAGATACTGCCCAACTGCAATGCACACTTAATTTAATTCTACCATTATTTATTATAATATGTTATATTATTATATAGTTTTATTTTACAAATAATTATTGTATAATTTAAAATTTTGTATACCTTTTATTCAAAAGGTTAAAATTTTTATATTAAAAATATATATAAGTTGGAATATTAGAAATGAATAAGTAAAATTAGTTAGTAAAAATTTGGAATAAAAAATTAAAAAATTAAGGAAATCTGTAGTGTAATATATTTGTTATAAGCGTATAAAATATATAAACTAAATTAAAAATTTTAATAAAAATAAGTTAAAATAAATAAATATTGCGTTGTGTAATTTAAAATTTTATGATAAAATTATTAATATTTAAATTTTGAAATGTATAACAAGAAAAGAATTATGATAGAATTATTAAAAATATATAAATTTGAATATTAAAAATAAACTGGTAAAATTAGTTAGTAAAATTTTGGAATGTAAAAAAAATAGAAAAAATATGATAATTCACTATAAAATTATTTAAAATATATAAGTTATAATGTTAAAAATGGATTAGTAAAATTAGTTATGTGACTAAAAAATAAAAATGTAAAATGTTTTATTATAAATTAAATATTGTAGTTAATTAAGGTAAAAAAAGTCACACGATACATTAATATTGCGTAATTTAAAATGTTGTGATAAATTATAAATATTTAATGTAGGCAAATAACAATATTATAATATATAAGTAAAAAAACCAACATCGTAAGTAATGGGTGTGACTTATTAAGTCACGCCTGTGATTAAAATAAAAGTTAATTATATTTAGTAATTTCAGTTAATTAAGATAATTAAAAAAAAGTCCTAACATGTGATATTATTTAATGTATAAATAAATATTGTGTAATTTAAAATTTTGTGATCAAATTATAAATATTAAAATTTTTAAATGTATATTAAGGAAGGAATTATGATAGAAATATTAAAAATATATAAGTTAGAATATTAAAAATGGATTACTAAAATTAGGTTGTAAAATTTTGAAATGAAAAAATTAAAAAAGTTGGAAATGTAGTGTAATGTATTTGTTATAAATGGATAAAATATAAAAAGTAAATACAAATATAAAAAATCTAATTATAAAATAAAAAATTATATCATCATTCAATTATTAATTTTGTAATCAATTGAATAATTTAGATATGATTAAATAGGTAAATATTTGGAAAAAAAATAAAACAATTTAGAAAATCTATATTGTGATGTATTTTTTTATAAATGGTTCAAATATCTGTAATTTTATAATAATTATAAATAGAATAATTATGATGTCACACTAATTAAAAATAATTAATTGATTAAGCAATACATATTAATATTTGGTATATATGTTATTTATTATCCTGCATTATTAATTATTAATAATTATTATATAGTAATAATCAATAGCTAAGCAGTCACGCGTGTGACTCCAATGCATGCTTGTAACTTAACAATTAACACCTATATGATTTTATGATATTTTTTAAATCATTAATTAATTAATTAATTATATTTTATAAGTGTTAAATATATTATAATTAATTATGTTTTAATTAATTAATTATATTTTATAAGTGTTAAGTATATTATAATTAATCAATCAATTAATTATGATATAATTAATTAACTAATTAATAATATTTTAATGTTATTAAATTATATAGGTACTAGTAACAAAAAAAACAAAATAAAATACTAGGTTGTGACTTAACAAGTCATAACCGTGCATTCGAGTCACGACTGTGACTATTAAGTTATAGGCGTGACTGCTTACCTAAATATTACTATAGAATAATTAATAATAATTAACAATTGATGACTAACATATATACTAAATATTAATATATACTACTTAATCAATTAATTATTTTTAATACATCAATTAATTTATTATATTATAATTACTATTTATTATATCTAATTAATTAATTAACTATAATTTAAGTATTTTTAAATCATGAAACTTACCTTTGAAGTTAATTACTATGAACAAAATTAAACACATTAAAACAAAGAACCAAAATGTGATTAATAGCAAAAAAACGTTGGTATGGTCCCTCTCTTGAATTTTAGTTCAATTGTAATAATGATTCTTTTTTGTTCTCACGACTTCATAGATCTTAGTGTCACTAAAATGAAATGATTTTTTTTTTCTTATCGTAAAAGTTGATAACCTTTTGAGGTAAATATTAAAGCTAGCAGCGAAAATGATATCTTCCCCTTACCTCTATATCCAATTATTGGAACTGAAATTATTAGCTAATATATGACAAGGTGAAAACTTAACATATTAAGAAGTTTAAAATGTTCTTTGATAAGGTAAAAGAGAAATAAGGTAGTTATTTACTATTCCCCAATTTAACTTTTTATGCTTTATTTATAAAGTAATCAATCATAACACATTCCACGACATATTCCACCACAAGTAATTACATGCCATTATACCATATTTAAGTCCATAATATACCAACCTCTTCTTCCTGACGAGGTGACATCCCCATTTTTAGATTTGTGCTCCTCTAAGATTTGTTATCTCTATCATCAAAGAATATGGTAGACTAGATTCAAGCATATAAATTTAGAACAATTAGATTGAAGTATGAGAAACTAGTCAAGTACCCTAATAGGAGCATTTCAGTAACCAATGACCTAGTATAAAACCATCGACTCCAATTCTCATCCCAGAAATGACTATACTTCTTGTCAAAATAATGTAGTTGTTATATCCTTATGAAGCAAAACACAAAGCTACAAATTGGAAAGAGTTCCAAATATAAGATTCTACAGGCACTAAGGCAGAAACTAAAGGTACTCAAATGCAAGGCAGAATAAGGGCAAAACACAAATGAGCACAAATCTATTAGGTAGAAACTAAAAGGCACTGAAATCCATAGCAGAATAAGGGCAAAAGACAAATGAGCACGACTCTGTCACTTATTCCAAATTTTTTAAAAGCTTGAATAGACCAACTACTTCGCTGATTTGTGAGAATACGATGCAAAAAGCTTACACTTCAATGAACAAATCCTTCATTGCAAAAACCACAAGCAATTGGTCAAAATGAAGCAAAATATGAATGGTGTAGTTAAATGTAGAAGCAAGAGAAATAAAAGGCAAATGATTTAGACAAACAAGGACGTGAGTTCAGAGACATGCAACATATTTATTACTTCTAGAAAAGCAAGGACTTAGAAAGTTATGAGAACTTTGCTTTCTGTAAGATGTTTAATTTGTACATTTTTTATGTAGATATTTGACTTATTGTTTCCATCATCAATTATCATATTTATTTTTCAATATCAATCCAAGGTGAAAATATATGTTTGATGTTCTTGATAATCCCCTCATTCACTTTATTTTTATTTTCTGATTTTGTCAATCGCCAGAGAACATATATACCGATGCATTACATAGATACGCTAAATGATAAATGGGTCAATAAATCCTGGATCGGTAAAAAACCAAACAGTAATAAAGCAATAAGAAAGGGAGCTTACTTACCATCCATGATTCTATTTGGAGTCACATTCTGCAAGAAAATGTAAACAACTCTAAATAGTCTGTTTTGCATATGCTTATCCTGGGAAAACAAACTTAACACTTAGGATTCTAATAATAATGCACGGTTGAAAAGGCAATATTCGAATAATAATAATAATTAAAAGAAAACAAATAAGATTGCTAAATTGAGAATTCTCACATGAGGAACCTTCGTGAGTTTAAGAGCAGGAAATAGAGGTATAACTCCAGCTCTTGTTGATTCTTCCAGAGGTTTAACCATGTGAGAAAGGGTTTGGTGAGTGTATTAAAGGTATAAATTTCTAGAAATATATGTTAATTAAATTAACCTCTGACGTGATTGAAAGCATTTGATGGAAGAGTTATTAATTGTTGGGAGCAAAAAAATATAAAGGTTACAAGTTATATTGAGTCATTCGAATATTTAAAATTAAGAATTATATATTGAACAAATAATTGAAAATTATTTAACACGCACGGTTGTGACTTAACTATGCATGCAGTCAGGCGTGACAACTTAGCTATATATATATATATATACACACACACACACACACTGAAGAGCTATATATGCCCTCAATATTAGTATATAGTAATTAATAATAATTAACAATTAATATTAATATGTACTACTTAATCATATATTTATATTTTATTTATTTAATTAATCAATCAATTAATTATTATTAATTATAACTGAACAAAAATAACAATTAATGATCATAATTAATTTATAAATAAATCATATTTTAATAAATTAATAAACTAATAATATTTAATTATCATTAATGATATTAAAATAAATAAATTAATTATATTTTATATGTGTTAAATATATTATAATTAATTAATCAGCTAATTAATAATATTTTAATTAATTAATTAATGAAAATAAAAATATTATAAAATTATATAGGTGTTAATTGCTGCACGGTTGTGACTTGTTCATCGAAGTCACAATTATTATTATTAAGTCACAGGTATGACTACTTAGCTATATATATACTGAATATTACTATATAACAATTAATAATAATTAACAATTAATAATGCAGTAACATATATACTAAATATTAATATGTACTACTTAGTCAATTAATTATATTTTAATACATCAATTAATTAATTATATTAATTATAATTGAATAAACTTATGAAATCAATATATAAATAAATTATATTTTAATTAATCAATTAATTTATTATATTATAATTATTATTAATTATATCAAAATTAATTAATTAACTGTGATTTAACTATATTTAAATTATAGAATGAAAAAAGTCATTCTATAGTTATTTAAGTAATCAATCTATTAATTATAATTTAATTAGTAAATTAATTAAATATAAATAACACTTAATTAAAAATGAAAAAAATATATGGGCTAATTAGTCATTATCATGAG
>JANSVB020000195.1:885959-924093 GCA_025504935.2 Erythroxylum haughtii
ATCGATTGCATTTTATGCTACCTCAATTATCATTTGTTACAAAATTATCATCATTGAGAGGAGTTTCATCATCATCATTATTCAAATTTATAATACCAAATGATATGTCAATGTTTTCCATATAAGATATCTTCCGAGTTACTCACATTTACCAAATCTAATTCCTTAGAAATCCAATCCGTCAAAATATCAATATTATCAATACAAATTTGATATATTGAACTACTTGTTCTATTAAGAGTAATAGTAAATAATAAAATTTAAGTATTAAAAAATTATAAGAAATTATATGTAAATTAAAATAATAATAATATACCTTTCCCGACGCTTTAAATTGTAACCAATGAAGACCAAGTCATTCAATCTCTTGTGCTAGATCTATTCCTTTTCTTGGAATGAATGAAATCAAATGTGCTCCAATCTTTTTCACAACTTATTGTACTCACACATTAACTTATAATTCAAATTGCAAACCTTTGCAATTCGAGAACATTAATTCCGAATTGGCCTTACTAAGAACTACAAGTTATAAAACAACAAAAATAACTTTGTAAACAAAATAAAGTAATAATTAATTTTCAACAAGTAACAAAAGTGAAAAAAAAACTTGGATTAAGTTTTTCCCTTTGTCGAATAGCAATTGACATCTCAAAATTTCCAAAGACTGCTTATGAAGCTCCATTTATAAGCTCAGGAGATCTTATATCATCTCATAGGCAATAATTGTTGTAATAGTTAATAACATTCTCCTATTAAATTCAGCTTTCTTTGTAAATCTTGGTTTGAAATAGACACTAGAATTAAAAAATGCCCCAGTTGTAAGCAATAGAAAATAAAATTGCCTTTCACATTTGTCATTGATGACTACAAAATAAGGTGTGTACAAAGAAGACTTATTTTTTAGATTGACCTTGATTGCTTCTTTCGTCCTCTCCATAGTATCCAAAAAATAACTCATTATTGTCTTTTCATTACTATTAACCAAACGAAACATCCTCACTAAAGACTTATAAACTCGGATGACAAATTGTCATTGTGACCAAAATTTAGTATCTTCAAGTATAATTCTAAAAACCTCCATTCTAGCATTGGACCTAGCATGCTTAAATGCAACTCATTTATTGTTTGTAAACATCTGTCTCAACTTTTTCTTCATTATAACAAAACATTAAAATGATAAGAAATTTGTTACAAATCTTGTTAGTAAAATCTTTTTTCATTAAATTCAAGACCCATGCACGATTATAGATAAACTTGGTCACCTTTTTTGCTTCTACATAATTTCATCAATAATTAAAAAATATCTAGCATCTTCAATATTTTTCAACATTAAGTCAACGCAATGTGTAGCACAAGGGTAACGACAATGAGTGATGAGAAAGGGAGAGAGAAAAAACCGAGAGTGAGAGAAGTGAGAGATGTGACTGCCGAGGGGGTTTGTTAAATCTTTTTTGCTATTTAATCCCTACATTTTTCAAAATTTATGATATCAACTAATATTTGACCAGTATTTTAAACACCAGTCAATATTAGGTGAAACTTCCGATACCCAAGACTGGTTCCGAAATGAGTAATACCATTCTATTTTTTAGTCGGTATGGAATGATATTCGTATCATTGACTACAAGGGAAATCTTAGAAGTTTCATCCCCCGCATCTTTTGTCACGTATTAAAGTATACATCTTTCATGATTAAAAAAAAAAGTATACATCTTTCACAAAACGCTTTTCAAAATTTTGATCCAATCCTTTTGGTTCCCGCCATACCTATTTATATTTAAACTCGCATCTCTTCAGATCAGTTATTCAGTTTTAGCCTCACTAATAACCAAACAGTCAAACACTCAGAGCTCGAAAATGGAGGAAATGGACGAAACTGAAGCTGTGCCTGAGGTCCGATCTCGGTCGATCTTTTCCCCGTTATATTTACAGTTTAAGTTAATTTCCAGAAAAAAGTTAATTTCCATCACGATCTTAGGTTCTAGATAATGATGATGTGGTTTGTGTGCATCAGACGTTGAATCGGTGTCCGATCAGTGTAGGCTTCAAAATTTCTTTTTGTTTTTGAAAATTTTCCCGCGAAAAGCTTTATTAATTCAGTGTTAGGAATTCAATTCATGTAGTCTCTCCTTCATAGCCTGTTCTAATGTTCGTAGATCTATAGCCGCAATTGCTTAAACATTTAATTTGCTTCATTTATCTCTCTCTGTGTGTGGCGAGCACGTGATTGGAAACTTGTGCTTGGCTTGTTAATCACGTTTTGTGTTATGTCTCTTTGAGTTTAATCACTTGTTTAACCTGAAACCTTCAGGTGTATATGGCATGCCTTCAACACGGTCGCCGGTGAGCTACTTCTTGTACCATTGCATTCCTTTTGTCTGTCTGTGTAACTGAATTGTTTGTTTCATTGAAACTTTGATCTACAAGAGTGTCAACAATGTTCTTTGATACAGCAAAGAGTTGAAGGTTGATCACGTTTTTATTCTAGATATTAACACATTTGAATTGGATTTATACCAGTTATATACTTATAACTATCACTAGTTATCTTATAATGACCGACACTTTAGTGTCTTTATAGCGATCAATACTATATAAATTATTCTATGGAATGTAAATGTTAATTTAAGAAATATTACCCATAATAGCCACCAAAATTATGATTCTTAATTTTTTCTTAGAAAATGAAAAATGAATAGTAATAATTATATTATTTCATCAAAAACTCATCAATTTTCAATTTAATTATATAAAATTGAAAGTTTGCTGTCACAAAATTTCAATTTAAGGATATAAAAAATTTTCATTTTAAGACAGTCTTGTCAAAAGTAAGAAGAAATCATAAGTCTTTTTTCTTTTTGCTAAGAAATCATAAGTCTTTGATGAAAGGAGTATTTAGTTTGTTATTCACTTTTAAGGGATGAAAGAGGTAACTAGAATTAAAGATAGATTAAACATGTAGCCAAGAGCTCGTAGAACTTACATTGGTAAAATAACTGTGATGATGAACCAAACTGGACCGTTGTTGTTTCTGTTCAGTTAATTTTGTGAGACTGACCTCTGAAAAGGAGTGATTTTGAATTTCCTACACAGGATTGGAATTTCCTATTATGATTCCAGTATTCGTCAACTTCATGTGCTTGAAGTTTGGGAAGATGACAGCTCAGAATTTCTCCTGATTGATCTCGGTACATGCTTCTTGTCTCCAGTGGGGTGCACCTTAGACCTTCTTTGCTCTTGGGGACATTGAGTGATCTTTCTGACGATATCATTGATTGACCTCAACTATTTCCTTTCTCGGACCTCGTGTTTCATATTCTATTTTCCCTCATCTGTTTTTTCACATCTATCTACACGTTAGTTGCTATATCCTTGTTATAATGATTTATCTCTGGCTGAGTAAATGTTCCAGCAAAATATCAGGCGAAGCCCTGCGTCATTTATGCAAGTACTAAGAGTGAAGAATCTTTTTTATCTGCTTTAGAACGAAGTGGTATGCTGTTCCTTGCTAGTTGAATTGTCGACTCTCTGCTTCTGGGCTAAGTTTAATCACAAAGACTTATGTGTGATGCAGATGGCACAACTGAGGCTCACTCAGTGAAACTGGTAAAAAGTTCAATATTCAGTTATGAGCAAGCGTGGCATAGGTATTACGGATCGAATGAACCGATCCTGATTCTTTTCTATGAATTTAATGGGTAGAGAGAAGAAACTATTCCAAGATAATGAAATTAAGGATTATCTGGGGCGACAATAACTTTTGGCGGGTTTGTCGGTAGGCAACATTCAGCTCGCGTCCTTGCTTCAGATATCCGTATATATTGCGCATGGCTATTATGAATTATGTATTCAATCAGTGCACAAACATTCGCTTTGTTTGTGTAATTACCGGGGTAATCAAAGAAATTTCAGATGTACCAAGAAAGCAATGTGGAGATGGAGATGAATATTTTTTCTATCCCATTTTCTCATTCCAAGGAAATTTCAGTTGAAATTTCTATTTGACCCCAGTGAATTTAGAAAGACCTGTTTATCTAGGGTTGGTAGCATCACTCAATCATTGTAAGCAATTTAATATCTTAAGCTCGTGACGTTATTAACTGTCAAAATCCTTAAGTGCATTTTGAAACTATAGGCCAAAATCTCTGTGTCAATCTCTTCCTCCCTATTTCACCAGTGGGAACTTGGAGAAATGATAGTATATTTTTGGTCCATTAATTGTGTATGTGATGCCTCTGTGTCTCTGTCTCTCTCTTAAAAACCAGTTCTTCTAATTTCCAGTTTTTTGGTTGTTTTCTTAGATTATTGTATCTTCGAGTAACGGGAATGGATGAGGGCTTGAACATCAAGGAGAGAATTTCATATGTAAGTGAATGGTTAGGTTCTCTTAACATTTGTCTGGAAGAAGGATTATCTTGCAGTTGGAGTTTGGTGAAGTTTCCTGCTCTGCATTTTACGTCTGTGGTGTTAGCCAATATGATGTTCTGTTCAAATTATTCTCTCTGTTGTCTTGAGTTTTCAACGTCTCGTTTCAAACTCGTATCAGCATTACAAAAGTTTGCAATTTCCTCATCATTCGGCAATCTTAAACAATTATAATTCTTGGTGCGCTAGGTCTTGTTTGTGATAAGGTAAGATTTGATACCTGTTAAATAAGATCTGGTGAAATTCATTACCAATGTTGTTGATATAAAAAACAAAAAATGCCGCACTAAAATAGTAAAATATCAAAATGTTTCTTCTTTTTCTTTTCTCCTTTTAACCGAAATCCCTCTTTGACTTGTTTCCTATAGAGGACATGCTAATTATCTGTTCCCTAACTTCTTGGTAGATTGATTTAATCCATCAGGTTTAAATTCACTTGCGAGTCCTCGTAAGCGAGCATAGTTAGGAATTTCTTTAGGTAGTCGTCCATTCTTTGGGGGACCATTTATATTGTGGGAGACTGGAATTTATATCCAGTGCATGCCAGTCCTGTCCTAAAGCGACCAGGCCCTTTACTGAGTTTGCCTTCATTTCTCAACATCTTTCGTCGACAGCTGAGTTCCATGATAAACATGGGGAGCGATGTTCAAGTCCGAACAAGTGGAGGCCTTCTTGCCATATTAGAGAGTGAAAGGATAGTAGATACCGTTGAGCAAAGGGAATGCGGGAATACATCCATTACTATTGATTCAGTCACAGAGATTTCACTGTATCCTTTTCATATGTGTAGTTATACTCAAAGCATTCTGTAAACGGCTTGAACTAAAAGATGCACCTTACATTTACAAAGGAATAAATTTCTTAAACTTGATGCCGCAGCTCATGACGCCTTACAGATTTTCCAAGTAGACAAACATCCTAGCCACATGGGCATTGGTAGAGCAAAAGAAGGGTAAATTGTGTACGATGCTATCATTTATCTTTGCTGGGAAAATATCTCTAATAACATCTTGACTACAGGTTCTCCGTTTTTGGCATGATGAACAAGGTTGGTGGCAATGCAATATTCTTCCTTTAAGCATATTCTACATATTCGACTGACCAAATTTCCTTAATCAGTGCGTGACACCAATGGGTCGACGTCTTTTAAGGTACATCTATTTTAATACCTTTTGTCATTTTTCTGTTTCGATATTCTTTTTAAGTCTTATTGCTTAAATGGTTTCCTTCCTTCAGAAGTTGGTTCCTGAGGCCCATAGTAGACCTTGAAAATCTGAATGCTCGCCTCAATGCTGTATCCTTTGACCAGTTCTCTGAATGAAACTTGGTTTTCTTCAGCTGAACTGGAAAATGCTATCAGGCCATAGCAAAAGAAGGAAAAGGATAATAACAATGAGCGTGGTAAACTCGCGGTTTCATGGTGGAATTAAGCCTAAGATAGAGGACGCATAGCAAATATACCTTATTTGTGAACAATTGAGAAATGAAGCTATATTTCAACCTAAAGATGGGAGTGGCTTTCAGAATTGAAAGCTTGTAGATGCTTTTGTTCTTCTAATTGAAAGGTTATGCTCCTTAAATTAAATTAAGATATCAATATTTCTCCATTCAGAAGAACTAATGGTTTCTTTACGTGAGACATTGAAGTCTGTCAAGGACATTCCCCACATTCTCAAGGTGATTCTCTTTAATCATCCCATCTTTCAAGAGTAAATGACATTTAAGTATTTCAGTGAACTTGTCAGCAGCCTACGCCAACAAGTATTACTCATTTTAAACATGATAACTCTGTTTAATCTAAAGAAACTATATCACAAATTCTTTTCTTTTCGATTCAGAGTATTTTGCAGAAGCTGTTTTGCTTATTGGCATCTATTCGAAAGAAAAGGAGAAGAGGAAACAGTTTGAACCAACTGGGACTCTTTGCATATACAATGTAGTTAGTAGTATATGATCTGGCATCTATGCAATGGAGTCTCAGTCATTTTCTAGAATCGTTAAGAAAATATTAGACACCCCTTTTTGGCATCTGAGTACATAATCAACTTTCTCTCTTGCCTGTAGAAATTCAATGCACCAAGCTCTTTGAGTACCACTGGTGACTGGACAGCCTTTTTGAAGGTAATTCTTCCTAGAAATAAGTCTCCCACCTTACAAATTCTCGTCTGGCAAGCTAAAGTTGAGTACTGTCCATATTTATAGTATGTAAGTAAATGTCGGATTATACGCTAATGCCTCTGAGATGTATCAATCCATGCAAAGATTATGCTTATTGTGTTTTTGTTCTATTTCTGCTATTTAATTTCTACCCCTGCTTAAGGTAGGAACTTGCGTAATGTTAAATGGTTCATTACATAATTAACGACTTGTAAGGCCAGGCTCTTTTGCTTCATAGCTCAATCGTTGCACACAAACAAATACGTGAGAAAGTTGAATCCGTGACTCAATATTATAATTTATAAGATGTTGCTGAGCTTGTCCAGTGGTATCTCAGAAGAATTTCTTCTGCCTGCTTAAATGTGTACATAAACGTCAATTCAAGGTTTTACATTTTAAGTAAGAAGGTAAAATTTTTTATGTAGGAAAAGAGCTAGAAAGAAGTAGCTGATGTGACAATGAACTATATTAGGAGATATTCTTAAAGTCAAAGTCGCACAAGCCTTCTTGCTTTGCGGGGAGGACCTTCCCTTGTATTTTACAAAAAGGTTGCTTCTGTGTCAGCTAGGAAAATAATTAGAAATCAAGCTGAAGAAAATACGTTCTTCTAGAAAATAAATCGCCCCTAACATGTTCTTTTTCATTGGCAAAGATTGATACTTGTCTATATCAAAAATCATCCGATCTTGACATATTTCGAACACATCAATAAATTTGAAAGACATGGGAACATGTCTCCTAAATTATGTTAAATTGCGTACTCAGCTTCTCACGGAATTCCCTACATGAGAGAATCTCTGGTTTTTGAGCAAAGACAATTAAGGAACGTCCAGAGCATTCTCTACTATCCAGAATGTTCATAACGAAAGGATTTTATTCTTTTGCATTTGAAAATAATCTGTTCTTCCGTGTCATTTCTATTTAAAATCCATTAATGTACTGAAAGAATAAATTATAAAGTTTGCAACCAATGTAAAACAATTCTTGTCTGCTGTTGCAGAGTGTTTGTTCATTCTTGCACGTTGGCAAGATATTTGAAGTAGGCATATCTGAGAACCTTCAACATCATGTGAATTACTTGAATTTGGACATTGTTGAGCAGGTACAAATCTTTTCTTCACCTGTCTCTGGTGTAACGACTAGGCTTCATTTTTTCCACTAGATTCCTTGATGAGCACTATTAACTATTTAATATGATTTGTCTTTCTTTCTTTTTTTTAAAAAAATCTCAGGCTGGTTCATGTATTTCAACAGAGCTGGCTTATGTCTATGAATTGGTTAGTCTATCTTGCCTTGGTGTTCTCTTAGCTTAATCATGCTATTGCCTAGGAATTGTCGAATCAAACTTTTCTATCTTGATTATAATTAGAAGTTCCACTTAACATGAATATTTAACAAACGAGAAGCCATAGAGTGGCTGATGTAAAGCAAAAAAGGAATCCCATTTTTTAGTTCTAGCAAGAATGACCGAACATATGCCTGAATCATGTGTGAGTTTAAGTTTACAAAGGAAAATAAAATTACAGCTAATGAAAAAGGAAAAGAAAATCTCACAAGGAAATAATTTTGAGTAGGTTTAAGTGAAGGTCCAAATTTTGAAAGAAGGAAACGATTTATACTTCTAATTTTAATGGCCTACCTTTTCTTTTGCTTTTGTTATCAAATATTTCTTCCTTCTACCTCTTCTTTTATTTATATATATTAGAATTGAGCTTGAGTCAACTATCATCAAATTGACTAAAACTAATCATTTGAATAGTTGATCATTTGTTATAAACTTTTTAACATTTTCATGTTTAGTCAATATGTGATACTTTAACATTCCCCTTCAAGTGCAACTAGGACTGGACATCTAGACTGACAATCATTAGCTTTAATATCATATTAGAATTTTTAATATGGGTACAATGTAGAATCCATTAACAAGAATTGGACTTGAGTCAAGCATTGCCAAAATGACTAGAACTAGTCTTTTGAACAGTTGACCCTTGTCACTTATAAACTCTTTAATATTTTCATATTTAGTCAAAATAGGATACTCTAACAATATATGCCCGAATTATTTGCGATTTTATACTCACATATGCCTGAATCATGTGTGAGTTTAAGTTTCAAAAGGAAAATAAAATTACTGCTAATGGAAAAGGAAAAGAAAATCTCAAAAGGAAATCGTTTTGAGTAGGTTACGTGAAGGTCCAAAATGTGAAAGAAGGAAATGATTTACACTTCTAATTTTAATGTTCTACTTTTGCTTTTGCTGATGTTGTCAAATATTTCTTCCTTCTACCTTGTCTTTTGTTATATTGTTAAATTGCATTAAATCAATATCTTTTTTATGACTTGTAATGTCAATAGAACATTATGAGTAATATTTGTAGATCATATTCTTACTTCAGTACTGCGTTTTGTAGGTCATCGGTGTCATTGATGTGAATAGAAGTAACGAAAAGGGATACGGGACAATGGTGAAGGACGGATTCTGCGACGAGGTTCTACTGAAATTGCAACTTCAGTTTGTTCTTTTTCACCTCCAACATATGAAATTTTTGTGTGTTTGTGATAGATAATATCTTGAAATTTCAGTTTTCATTATTTTTAGTTCCTCTTTTATTAAACCTTTTCTACTGGCATCAAGCTTGAAACTTGCATCCTCATCTATAAAACTTTTGTGCTTATTTTCATAATGCCAATGCTGGGTACCAGTTTTATGGAGTTATAGACATTTAGAAACTAATTCCGCTTTTTATATATAGTTGGATGAATTGAGGCAAATTCATGAGGAACTGCCTGAGTTTCTGCACCAGGTGCTTTTTTTCATATAATATACATGAGTGAAACACACACATATTGAGTTTACTACCCGTCTACAACTATTCTGATTATGACAGTTGTATGTAGGTTGCCTCATATGAAATTGCACAACTTCCTGACTTAAAGACTGCTCCTTGTGTTGTTTATATGCATCAAATAGGTTGGCCATCATTCTCTACCATTCTACAACTGAAAACTTGGCATGCTTAATTTGATTTTTGTATGGATCTCTCCTCAGTTAAGAACATATAGAGTGCACAAAGTACTATGTATAACACCTCGATTATCTTTTATATTACTTTCTTATGCTGCAATGATGCATTCTGGATACATGTGGAAGGAATGAACGGCTAAGACCCTGCGTCATATATATGAAAAAGTGCATGCATGCAGTATTAGCCGTTAATCCTCAATTTCAACTTGTTGACAATAGATGAATATTCAAGTTCTAGTGGAATACTCTGTTTCATTGTTAAGCTAAAATTAATAGAAGAATCGGGCTTTTTACTGATAATTTAGTTTAGTATTGCGACATTGTCTGGTACAACTCTTATGACCTCCATTTGGCTGTAGTGATTGAAGAACTAGCACAGAGCTGAAAGATTTGTGTTGGGTGTCTAGTTTTTGGAATGTAGTTCCAGATTTAAGTCTGCCAGTGTCCTATATCTTTTCATGGAAAGACATGGGTGATTTTGGGGCTGGTGACATTTATGGTTCTTTTCTTGTTATTCATTTCTTTTGTTTGCTTGTATGCAGGATATTTGCTGTGTATTTTTGACGAAAAACTTGATGAAGCATCACTTGAAAAGCGTCCAGATTTTGAATTTGTGGCAAGTTGCTAAATCAGTTATTAAGAAAATAGAGATATTGGTAATACTATTACTACATTCGGCATTGACTAAGGAATATTTACTGTGAATGGAAGTTTTCCGACGCTGATGGAGAGACCAATAGGTATTTTTATCGTACCCCAAAAACACAAGAATTGGATGACAGCCTTGGAGATATTTATCATAAAATTTTAGGTAAATTTAACATCTTATTCTAATTATTCAAAGTTTGATGAGAATTGAATACTTTTGTGGGCTGCGGGAAAATATGGACACATCAAATATTGTTCAAGCAATTTATTGGATTCAAGTTCATACTAGCTTCCTTAACGTGATGGATTTTCTATGTGAGATCTCAATACATTAGCCATATACCTTTCTGTAGAATGTAATTCTTTTAGTTAGGTTATACCTTGTTTCCCATAGATGTTCATTCGCCAAACTTCTCCTTGAAGATATGGAGAGAGCAATCATCAGAGATCTGGTGTCACATATACTGCTATTTTCAGCACATCTGCTGAAGGCTGCAAACTTCACAGCTGAACTCGATTGGTAAGAATCCGTTACAAGTGCTTTCTTTCCCTCACTACGATTTATTCAGTTTATTAGATTATATAACATCCCTAGACTCTGCGTTTTAGCTTGACCCTCACTGGCTGTTGTTGTTGTATTATATTATATAACATACAATTTCTGTTCTTTAGCCTTTTGTCACTGGCTCTAGTTGCACGCCAGAACAATTATGTGAGACCTATTTTGACTGAAGAAAGCTTGCTTGACATACACAACGGGAGGTGAGATATGAATGAATCATATGCTACATTTTTTATTGCAACGACTCCTTGAGGACCTCTTGTCCCATTTGGCTACAAACACTATGATTCATAGCTGATTTCACTTTTCCAGACATGTTTTGCAGGAAATGACTGTTGACACATTTATTCCAAACGATACAAAAATTCTTCATGATGGTATAATGATTAGCAAATTAATCTCTAACTCCCGTTTATATTTTATTTTCATCTTTCTACACCAGTAACCTTTTGATATTTTAAAATTGTTTTTCAGGAAGGATTAACATTATCACTGGTCCAAATTATTCAGGAAAAAGTATTTACATAAAGCAGGTTATTGGTTCTATCTTTGAGAGATGGAGTGACTGTGGGAATGTTTTTGTATTTTCATGTTTGTGCTACAGTTAAATAATTGATTTTAACGACAACTCATGCCTGTTCATGTCATCTTGACATATGAGCATAGATGTGATTATTTTGAGTCTATTTTGTAATTACATTTCCAGAACATATGTTAACCGTTTTCTCTCAAAGTCAATGGACTCTGCTGTACTTGCCCAGATGATCTTTTAGATGTACAAACTCTAGCAAATTAACAATGTTGACTTCAGAGCCCTTAAACATGATAGGTGCCAAGTTTAAGCTTCACTACTTCAGCAGCATTTAGAAAAATGGAATTTCATCTCAATTTGATTTATTTTCTAATGTTGCAAAAGGAATGTCTCCAGTGCATATGATTGCTATGCATGTGATTTTCCTTTTTATATTACACCAATTTCCTATGTATATTTACATTCTGAAACTTGTTCTTGCAGGTGGCTTTGATTGTTTTCCTTTCCCATATTGGAAGTTTTGTACCTGCAGATGCTGCTACTGTGGGATTGACTGATAGGTTTTCCTTGAATCATGTTTTCATTATGTTTTATTCATCAGAATTGTAATTGGCTACACTAGCTACTGTTCAACTTGCAACAGGATATTTTGCGCAATAGGAAGCAAACTAATGACCGCAGAACAATCAACATTTATGATAGATCTACATCAAGTTGGGATGATGTTAAGGTATGAAGGTGGTTAATGTGGTTTTCGACATCTCCACTTGAAAGGACAAATCAGGAAAAAAAGACCCAGTATATCGGTTATATATATTATAAACCTTATCTTGGTTATTAATTCCTTAGAAATTCAAGATTGTAAATATCCCAGCTATGAAGTTGCTCAAAGCTTTAATAGACATTTACAATCCACACTTTAAAATTTATTCTTCAAATCGTCAAACTTTCAGGCAGGCAACTTCAAGATCATTGTGTCTGTTGGATGAATTTGGTAAAGGCACACTTACAGAAGGTAAACCTTCCTAATTTTTCTTTTCTTGGATGTATCATACGCAATGAGGAAAATGGACTAGCTTCTATGATTTTTATCATTTGTCCCTTTATCTTATAACAATGATTAACATTGATATTGATCACAATATGCAATACAGATGGTATAGGTTTGCTTGGTGGAACCATAAACCACTTTGTTGAAAGTGCTGACCCTCCCAAGGTTTGGTATTCTTCATCTAGATGAACTGAGAAAATCCTATTAGCACAATGGTTTTCTGAAAACCAGTTAGATCTCATTTTTCTGGGTTTGTTTTATACTTCACAGTGGCCATGGTGAACTAGATGATTACAACACATTGATGCTTATCATTTTCTCCAGTTCTTTACACCAACAGCAGGATGATGCTTTGCTTAAGTCTTGTCGGTTGCCATAGTAACATTTTTCTGGCAAGAAACGCTTGTGGTAGTTGCTAAGTACTTGCACGCATCCCTAGGGATGACGTTTGAGTCCAGGCCCTGCTGACCGTGTTTGGGTTGGCCGGGCTCTGAGTGAGCTGTGGCTGCCCAGGCCCGCCCGAGGCCTTTCACATAAGGAAAATAATGTCATTTTATGAAAAATGACGTTTTCAATTTAAAATATAAATATAGGTCTGGCCGGACGTGTCAGGCTCGGACTTGGGCCTGGCTGCCTCCGACTCCAGGCTCCTGCAGAAACTGTCAGGCTAGGCTCGGGCCTGGGCGTCCCAGCATTTCACTTCATTCTTTATCAGTTTCCAACATATCCATATCACAAAACTTCCAACTACTTGATTCTACCAGACCTTTCTTTTTTGTTAGTTTTTGATTACTTACCATTATATACCTGATTTTGAAAATTTCTGACCATTTTATCTTATTTACGATATGTCAATTCCTCTCTAAACTTATTTTGCAAGTTAAAACCAGTAAGTAATGCATTTGAAGTTGATCTGCCATGTTGGTGATCGTACAAAGGCATTGTGCTGAAGGAACATCAAATATATCAGTTACAGTCATATAAAAATATTGCTGACTTCATTATCTTCTTATAGGTTTTGGTGTGTACTCACTTGACTGAGTTGCTCAATGAAAGTTGCTTGCTGGAGGCATGTTTTCTTGTAAAGTTTCATTTGCTAATTTCCATTTAACTGTGCAAATGCTTGAAAAGTTATATGAAATACTCTTGAATTGTTCCAGTCTGAGATGGTGAAGTTTTATACAATGAGTGTCCTGAGGCCAGACGATAATTCTGGAAATGTTGAGGACATCGTATTCTTATATAGGTAAATTTAAATAGCTCTTTCAAATAAATTAATTTTCAAATTATTAAAAAATATTTATTATTTTTAAATGTTTAGAACTCTTAAAAGTTTTACTAAAAAATAATAATTAAATATGCGTGATATGAACAGTACATTTGGATTAACCAAATGTTAATAATATGTTTAGTTAAATCAGTAATTTAAGATAATTACAATAAATTACTATTATAAGCTAGATTTAAGAGCTATTTTTATTATCATGTTAATTGTATTTGATTGATCTATATTTGGTGTTCATACCATGTTTGTTTACCATTATTTTTAACAAACTTAAAATTTTAAAATTATGAAATTTTTTTGAAATTTGAAGATTAAGAATTTTTTAAATTATTTAAATCATAGACAAGTCGTGTTTCTTTTATCCTATTTCTCAGGAAGCAGATGACTATATTTCGGCTCTAGCATGATCAAGCATCATTGTTTGTTTATCGTCATTTACATGCGCCAGCATCCTGTTTTATTTTTTATTACGAGCTCTTGCATTTTTTCTTTTCCATAATATTTCTTTGGGTTCTTATTTGGCAGATTAATTCCTGGTCATGCACATCTTAGTTATGGTGAGTGCGTGTTTTTTCGTGTCTCTTGGAGTCCTGGGAATGATTTCGGGAATTCAAATTACATGTTTATGATTTGCAGGACTTCACTGTGCACAACTTGCTGGTACGTTCTGTGTTTTCTATATTTGGTTTCCTGAAAGGTTTTTGTACATGCAAATGATGTTAAAACGAGAGGAGATTTTCTTTGAATTTTGGTGTTTCTTTTGATTGGGAATCATTACAGACAAATGATAGGATACTAATGTTTTTAATAAGAAGTAAGACCTAAAATTTTTTGTTTGCTTGCTTCATTTTCGAGCTTCAAGTGTAAAATAGGAGGACCCAGAGTCAAGTCCCTGAAGTACCCGACACTTGACATACGGTCTGCCTACACATGCAATTATATACTGTTTACCTGCTGTTTTACATTTCCATCAACCAATCACAATCTTCCTCGGTTTAGGCTTGAGACTGCATGTTATATTATAAACCCATAAACGAATGGCAGAAGTAGGGTCTCGTTAGGATTGAACTTGACTTCAGCTTACGACACGAGTAGATCTATACTTGAAGTGACATTGATTATGTTGCCTAGTCTCTAATCTGATAGATCGCTGATCGACCGTTTAGGCGTGCCAGAGGAAGTTGTTAAACGAGCAGCGTTAGTGTTGGCCGCCATTGGGAATAACAACTTTGTCGAGAGGTTGCGTAACGAGAAGATATCATTGCAAGATCAGGAGTACAAGGTCTTACTGGCAAATGCAATGATGAAATCACGCATATTGTATCAGGATATATTCTGAAATTTTGATCCAAATGCAGGACGCAGTTGACAAGATGTTGGCCTTTGATGTTCTTACCGGTGACCTCAACCTTTTTTTCCAGGAGATATTTCCTTCGCAATCTGAACAGTCTCCTTCGCAATCCGAACAATTTCATTCGCAATCTGAACAGTGTTAAAGGTCTCCTTTCCGTCCACATATCTTCTGCTTGCTAACTATTACCTATTCTGTCAGGGTACAATGATACCAAAGTTTTTCACGTTCATGTATGGAATTCTGTATGATAATAAGGAAAAACAACAACGTGCGGCGTCCTCTGTTGGACGAACTACGTCCCAGAAAGCATGAATGTTTCTTTCGGAGCAATGGCTACAAATTTGGAAGGCACGTAACCTTCGTAGACCACAAGAAGCAGATAGAACCACGGCAAATCCTGAAAAAAGAAATGCAAATTTTAAAATTTGCAAATTCCAGAATGGACGTAGATGTTTCTTGGGCATCAATTCTGATTTTTATATCGTTATTCATTTACTATTCTGGTTAAGAAAAGTCGCCAAAGTGTGAACTATGAAACAAAGACCAGATAATAGAACTTGCGAAATAGAAGTGTCTCAAATCTATGGATTTGTTTTACATATATGTGTTACATAAAGCCCAGTCCAAAACTGTACTACAGCCCGAACAATTAAGAACATATTTTTGTTTCCGTACCTGCATATTGCAGACGGTATTTATTATTATTTAATTCTTAAGTTATGCTTGTTTAGGTGGCATGGAAAAAAAGGTACGGCTACAAAATAAACCCTCTCTGTTTTGTATGACCATTGGCTTTCGACAATACTCCATTCCTCTTAATTTGGGTATAGAATGACCATCTCTGTTTAGTACGAACCTATCATTAAAGAGCTAATAATTTCGGCAATTCTCCAATCCTCTGGGAGTCGTCGCTATGCTTTTTGGCGGGAGTTTTGCCCGCGACTGTCTCCTCCTTCACTCTCTAGTAATAACAGATATTATTTTCTCTTAACCTTTTCTCTTACTTGAAACCAGAATCAATCCTGCAGCAAACAACTGAAACCAAGAAATAGCACCGGTAATTTTCTTCCTTTCTTTCTTCTTCAATTTTTTTTGTCCGTATAATTGTATATTTCTCTCTTCTTTTCTACTGGGCTTGGTTTCACCGAAGAACGCATATGTTGAACTCATGCTTTCACAACTGTCTCTGTGAGGCATTTGTGGTTTTTTGTTACGGGCGATAATTCAACGAGTGTTATAACCACAATAACAAAGTAGCAGCAAACAGAGCAGCTACTCGTTTCTATTATTAGAAGCAAGAATGTTGAGATGAGAGAGAATACAAGAAGGGGAAGAGAAATAAGAAGATCACACAACAATCATTAGCATGACAACATACTCTCATTTCCTATCCTATATTCTCTCAACAATTCTCCAAACCGTTAGGCGTCAGCTGCAGTGGTCCCTACAGCAGCATACTCAGCATATTTGGTGTTGGCTTTCCTGATTCTTTGGCCTCTCCTAAGTTCCTTCGGGCCCAAACGAGACTTGGATCCTTCAGCCGGTTCCTCGATGCTCCGTTCGGATTCGGTCAGCCCATTAGTGTTCATAACATATGGCTCGAGCTGTAAAGTATTTGAGTCTTAAAACATTTGGTTGTGTTTGTTATCCTTAGCTAGGGTCCTATGTTAAATCAAAAATTGAACATCGATTCAAGCCTTATGTTTTTATTGTTTACTCCTTACATTAAAATGTATATTTGTATCTTGATCTCGTATCAAATAATTGTATAGTTCACGACATGTAATGTTTCAAGAAGATATTTTTCCTTATCAAATTATTATTTTTCAACCAAAAAAAGATATTAGACTCTTAATCCTCATCATATTCTTATCATTGGTACTCTATTCTGAATACAAGTCTTGACTCTTAATCCTCATCATATTTTTGTCATTGGTACTCTGTTCAGAATACAAGTCTTGACTCCACTCCTCTTATTCATGTGATTTATGTTATCAATTCAAAGTTTGCACATATATCAATTATGATGCCTACTTAAAAAAAGACATATCTCTCCTAAGTAATTTAAATGCGTAATTTGTTGAAACTGAAATATCTATTCAGCCAGTCTATTAAAAATAGTCTCTCTACTAACTAGGGGATAAAACTGTTTACTTATGGACCTCCCTAAACTTCGCATCTCAGTAGAATTCTTATTAAATTTTTTTATTGTTGTTGATGATGTTGGTTTATACCCTACAGTCAATCAATTAGTTGAAGCTTAGTTATATAATTATTTGAAGGCATTGTTTATCTTATACATATTTAGATGTATATGGTAAATTCTATGGGATAATTATACACTGCTAATAAAATTTTGATGAGATTATAATTATGATATTCATATTACATTTATGTATTATTCCTAAATTGTCCCTAATTATTGTTCTATTAAGACTGGATATTAATATAACGTAAAAAAAACACATTATGTTTTTCTTATGAAGGAAATAATCAATCTCATAAGCTAAAAGTATGGAGATATTTCAACAACAGTATAGGTTCTTGTTAGAGAACATGTTCATTAAACTGATCATAAAGTTGTATTGGTCGGTCAATGTAATAAGTTTAAAGAAAAATTTTAGCCTTGTTTTTTATCTATTTAAAACTGTTCCTATATACCATATTCAAAACAAAGTCTAGTCGACCATTATAGTCTTGTGGAGCTGTATTGGTCGACTGATGGCTGGTATGATTGACTAGTATTTGCATCTATTAAACTTACGAACTCACTGGAAATAGAAAGTTCCCTAGACAAGGAGATATTAGTTGACCAATCTAATATATTGGACAACTAGTGTGAGTAATTGGACGACCAAATCTTCAACCAAATAAAAAATATACTTGTTGAAAAAAATGCCAAATATTAGGACATTGGTTCACCACTAAAAGACTCTGATCGACCAATGTGACTATTTGGGCGATCACATAAGCAATTAATAAACCAAAAAAACTCACTGGAAAGCAAATAGTGAATTTTAAAGATATTGGTCGATTAGTTAATTAGATAGCTTAAGGAATCGCCTTTAAAACTCAAATTAAAATATCAAAACTTCAAAAAAATAATATTAAAACATATATCAACTAACTAAATATTAATAAAAAATATTTTGATCATATAAAAGATCTTATCAAAAAAAGTTCCTATTAGACAAAAACTAATTTTCTCTAATCAAGCAAAATTTATTCTTATTCAAAAGTTTAGAGATATAATAACCCGGTTGATGTAAGTTCCAACTTAGTAACCTTATTTTGCATATAGTCTCGAATTTTAGGTACTAAGGTTCATAATTTAAAACAATTTATTTATAATCCAAACTCAAATAATTACCACTAAGGATTTATATTCAAATTGACACATAAATGCAAGTAATCATATATTTCTAAATTATAAACTAATAATTACCACATGTTGAACATTACTTATAAGAAATTTGAATAAAGATTCTTCTTGAAATTTTGTGTGTATGCATGATGAGGAAGTTTTCTTTGGGAATTAAGTGTGTTGATTGATCTCCTAGGGTGGTAAAAAGTCATACCATAATTATAAGTATGATGCCTACTAAGAAGAAAGGCATAATGTATGCTTCTATAGGAGTATGAGCATATTTGCATGTTATCATAAAATTTATGCCTATTCTTTCCTTGAGTGTATTGAACTTTATGCCTAAGTTGTGAGTCATATATGAAAGCATAACGTTTGCTCTTACTTTGGGATTTAGTGAATATGTTATGTGCATGTGTATGTTTGGATGGATGTTCCATGCTCATTTGTCTTTCTAGGCAATGGTTTTTCATTGTGTAAATATTTTCCTTTGATAAAAGTGGTTTTATCGTTAGAAACACTTTCACATTTATATCTAATTCCATGCCTATCATTATAAATCTTTTGAGCTCCTAACATGTTTCCAAGTTTCTCATTTTCCTTTGTAAACTTAAATAAAGAGTCCTTAAGAGTATCAATTTCCTTTTTCAATGTTTTATTCTCGTACTTTACTGCATCTAAGGTGATTGTCATCAATAATCACATTTTTAAATGCTTTAATGCTATATAATTCACTTTTCATCTAATATATGTCAAATCTCATAAGCCATTTCACACATAGAGACCCTATTAAAATTATTTCTTCCTAAAACACACAATATGATGTTTATAGCCCTACTATTCAAGGATATTAATATCTTATCTTGTTGCTCCTATTCTTCATTTAATTTAGGTACTTTTTTTGTTATCTACAACTTTTTAGGAATAAAAGATCATTAGAAACTATTTCCCATAAGTTTACACTTTCAGCCATTAAAAAGAATCTCATCCTAGTTTTCCCATAAAGATAATTTTTATCATCAAAGAAAGGTGGGCTACTAATGCTTTGTCCCTTTTGGTTGCATGATGATGATAAAGCTTCTAAATATGTCATTATGATCTTTTCTATAAGATTTCATTAGAAATACTAACCTAATAAGCCCTTTCTAATACCACATGTTAGTCCCTAATGCCACCCAAGAGGGGAGTGGATTAGGTGTTTATAAAATTCAACAAATTTTCTAATCAATGTGCTCACTTAATAACACTCAATATAAATAAGGATGAGAAAATTACTTAATATAAATTAATCAAACAATTAAGCAATAAATTAAAGAAGATAGGAAAAAGAGAGTGTAAACCAATTTATAATGGTTTAAAAAATAACTCTTACCTACATCCACTCCCAAAACTTTTCTTAAAATTCTACTTTAATTCCTCTTTCAAGGAAAAACAACCTTTGTATAATATTTCATGGTAAAGAGAAACCTTTCTTATAATCTTCTTCTAAGGTGAAGAGGAACTTTAATGCCGCTTAGATCACCCTCAAGTACATCGATGTGGTGTAATTTAAATTATCAATTATCAATAGGGAATGAGATTCTCTAGTGAATTTCTCTAAACTAAATTCCATAAGAATATGAAATTATGTAAGGAGGAATATATAATATGAGATATAGTATGGTATAATTTTATTTCTTCTATATCTAATCCTAGTACTACAACTTACCTTTGAAAGTTTCAATTAAATCAATTAATGAGAATTCATATTAGATATGAAATGGTAAGACTTTATAAGAATAAAAGTTAATGATTTTGAGATGTGATGCTTAGCTAAAGCATGCATTATCCACTAAGTTTAGAATTAATTTGGATAGTAGGTTATAAGATATCAAAATGGTTGGATATGATCTTACAAACCCATAAAAAATAATTGTTTATTTCAATATGTGCTTATAAGAGAATGGTTCTTAAGATAAAATGAAAATTGAAATGTTCAAATCTCATAACAATGCGTCTAATTGGAACTAGTGTCCTGATAAATTTAATGTATAGTTAAAAGAATATGAGACGTTAAAAGATTCACTTTTATGATGAATTCAAAAGTTTGGTTTAGAGATTATCGTTGATTTATCATGTCCTCAAAAAGGTTAAAGGTAGTATAGTTGTCTCATTTAGTGGGAGTATATAGAGACATATTGATCATAAAGAGAATAATAATTCTTATTTTTAACTGCTGCAAATACAATTATCTATGATCAATTCATTTGGATATGAAAATTTTAGCAACTTAATTTTAAAAATTAGATATATAGAGATAGATGCGTGAAGTTATTTACCTATTTTAGTCCGAGTATGTAGACAATGTACTAAAGGTGTTTAATATTTGAGATGTCTGATACTTTTGAAGTATTAAAGATATCTATTATTCTATGTATGACTTGATATTTGAGTTCATGTTCATATAGGTTTTAACTTTAGAAGTAAATCCTAATTAAGGTATATTTTACCTGAAACAATATTGTTTTGAGTTTAGACACAGTCCAATGTAGCATTAATTGCTAATAGATCCAAAATACATTTTTCATTTAGTAGAGGTGATAAATTGGATCAATAAGTTCTTTAATGAACTTATTATAGTTCCTTGCATTAAAAAAAAGAACTATAGAACATTAGAGTCATTGAGCATGTGAAATAAACTAAGGTCTCATTAAAGATCTAAGTATGTATTTAAGCAGTTTCTCTTAATTATGATATAATTAAGATAAAATTTGTAAGATTTAAGTAAGTGAATACTATAAAGAATCTTGTACAATTCTCTCACTAAACTACAATCCCAGCAATAGCATAATAATCATATGATAATATGGTATAAGATACTTGAATGATTGGCTTAGTGCAAATGGAAAATTTTTCTTTTATGCCCTACAACCAATCGATTAGTTGTAGTTTAGTGATATAATTATTTGAAAGTATTCTTTATCGTATACATATTTAAATGTATATGATAAAGTTCATAGGATAATTATATATTGTAAATAAAATTATAATAAGATTTCTATTATATTTATGTATTATTCCTAAAATTATTCATAGTCATTGTTCTATTAAACTGATGTAATAATATAGTGTAAAAAGACTAACACATGTTATGTTTTTCCTTATAAAGGAAATAATCAATCTTATAGCCTAAAGTTTATACTTAAATAAACGTGTGGGCAATTATCAGAGAATAAGTTCACTGAATTAACCCTATATGAGAATTCTATTTGAAAAATTAATTGTATATCTATGGAAATTCTCATTGTGATAATTGTATAAGTAATCCTTTAAATTGAGATCTTTAAAGTTATCTTGTATAAGGATTGGTATTTTCGATACTACTTATGACTTATTCTAGTCAAGGGTAGATCAGTCGAGAGTCACTGAATATAACATGGATTATATGGAGGTAATTGAGTACTCGATATATGATTTATCGCCTTAAAGTAATTAGGAGAATATTCAGTTGTTCTCGATTAATATTAATTCCAAAAATCCTTGGATAAGGTTGAATAACACTTTGAAAATAATTTTCAAATATCATTAATTGATTTAATTAATAATAACAGATATTTAACATAATTGGACTAAAATAAAGTAGATATTAATTTTATGTTGTATGCCTAATCAAACATGGTGTGATGAAAGAATTGAATTATATGAAAAAAAAATCATGCACAAAAAGGATAATAACCACTTTAGCTTTCCTAAATATTTAAATGATTATGATGTGTTATTAGATGTCAATCTTGATCTATGGATATATTACTTAGTTAAAGAATTAAAGATAAATTAAAGCAGTTTAATTTATAAATCATAAATATGATGTAGGGTTATAATTTATATCCATTGTTAATATATTTGGAAACTTAATAAGTCACACACAAAGGACTAGTTGAAGAGAGAATATATATTTTAATCAAGTTGAATTTGTTTGTAAAGCTTGAGAACTTTATGATTAAATATGAGATATTTAATAAATAAGATTAATATAAAATATTGTATTTTATGTGGGTATAATTGATATTAATTAGTGTTATTTATAATTACAATTGGTAAAGTTATTCCTTTTTTACTATAAAATCAAAGGTTCAAGTCACGGAAACAGTCTCTTTGTAAATATACAAAGGGAAGGTTGTGTATATTATGACCTTCCCTAAACTCTCGCAAAGTGGAGAGCCTTGTACATTGTATATGTTGACTTTGACTAACTATAATTATACTTAAAGTTTAATTGAAATTAAAATGCTAGTTTTCTTAGAGCTTAAACTCATTTATAATAAGTTTTGGACGTCATAATAATTTAAATGAAATTAAGGGAGCTAGCACTCCTTGCCTAATTTCAATTAAATTATTATAATGTCCAAAACCTATTATAAATTTAATTTCAATTAAATTACTATGATATCCAAAACTTATTATAAATAAGTTTAAGCTATAAAGAAGTCATTGTAATAATTACATAATTCTCTTAACATATTCTATGGATACTATTAAAGACTGAACACTTATGCATCTACGATGGTTGAGATGGATCGATTTTAGAAATAATTCGAGGGATATGACAAGAGAAGAATCAAGCTTTAAAATAAGGTACGAATTAAGATTTATGCTTTATTATGATTTGTGTGTTAATTAATTTATAGAATTTTAAGTGATATTATAATTTAGAAATCAAATGTAGAAAAGTTTTATAATTATTATACTATGTGCAGCATAGATCTCGACCTAATTTCGTAATAGTTGAAATATCTATCTAGTCTAATCCTTCCTCTTTAACAACTTCAATAACCTAAATAAACTAACAATGACTCAAAATCATATCTTTAAATATCAAAACATTCTATAAACAAGAAAAAATAATACCAATAACAAAATCAAATCTATCAAATATTTGATTTGAAAATAGAATACCAAATTGCAAATTTTGTTGTCCAAAGTACGTTAAGAAATTAAAATTTAATTCTTTATATAATTTTATATTTTGATATAGTTCTTTTAACATAGCTTATTCATTTTCCATAAAATTAGTTTATTATAAAGTAGTTGACCTTTATAATTTTTTCTAATATTATTTTTTTTCATTTTCTCTTAAAAATTCACTGCACAACAATTCGAAGAAATTAAACAATATGCTACTTAGTTGTGTTTTGAATAAGATAACTAAACTTTAGATCTTAAAATTACTTCTACAGCAAGGATTAAACTGCTTTTTTTAAAACCTAAGCCCAAAGAGAATACGTAATCATCAAATTTAAAAAAAAATACACAAATGAGTACTTTTCTAATGAAGAATAATTTTCATTCATAAATAAATATTGGAAGCTACAAACTTCTGTCTACAAATCACCGACTAATATGTGGATTAAGCTCCAAGGCCACCAATTCTTTACCAAGTCCAGAGCAACAATCCAAAACAGGGCTTTTTTTAAGTTTGGTAAGTTTTTTAAAGTGTATGTCTCACGAAAGTCTGGTCCAGCCCAATATGTCTATAAAATGGGCCCAAATTAGCTATTATTGACACTAGACTCGTTAATCTCACCGTTACTTAACAACCCAAGACTAGGCAGGTACTTCGTATAAAGAACTAATTCCTTTCTCCTCCTCTATTTTTTTGCTTATTTAGGGAATGAAAGGAGGAAGTGGCAAATTAAGAAGTTCCAAGCGAAAACTTTATAAAATGTCCTTTCCAATCAATTAAACTCTTTTTTATGTTTAAAACATGTACAAGAACGTGTGACACCATTTATTATAGCGTGGGGATATCTAATTAATACGTTGATTAGATGGAGGAGATAAGAGAGATACCGTGAAGTACACTGGAAAACCTAATAGAGAGCACATATGATACGACACAATAAATATACAAGGAATCTTTTTTAAAAAATAGGAGTCGCAAGGTATATATGTGTGTCGTATATATAAAATATCTAGTTTCTTATTATATTATTATATTTTAATACAAAATTTTAATTTAATTTGTATCTTCATGTATCAAATCGTATTCTTAAATTAATTAATTGTCATGATTATTAAAAATATAAATATTTAAATTAATTAATTGTCATGATTATTAAAAATATAAATATAAATATTTAATATAATTTAAAATTTTACATCAATTTTATATATTAAAAATTTTATAAAATATTAGCTTAAATAGATAAAAGCATTCATCATGCTACAATCCTTTACATCATAATAGTAACGTCACTTACAAAAAGAAATATCAATCAATTAAAATTTTTATTAATATAAGAATTTTACATTTGTCCAACAATGTTTGCTTTTGAAATATATTCCAAAATTGTGCTAAAGTGATATTACACTCTATTTAAAAATTTATCTTCATTTACACTTTTTATAATTTGTTATTTATTTTCAGTACAACCGTCAGATAATTTATTGCTCTATCCATACATTCTAATAAAATTATGTATCATATAATGAGCAATAACAATGTATTTTTAATTCTTCATATTATAACAACATGTTTGAAAATATAAAAAACTTTATTTTTAAAATGCTAAAATATATTTCTATGATATTTCCCTATTAAAAATGCATATAGTCAAACAACTTGTATGGATCATAAGATCATTCTCTTCCTCTATAATCTTGCGAATGATATCTTTCACTTCAATATAGTGAAAAAAATTCAAGCATATTAATGTAGCGAGAGTTAACATAATAGAACTTACTTAAACATATAAAGAATAAAATATAATAAAATTAATAGTAATTATTTTATTTATTTAAAATAATGTAATACCTTGAAATTGGTTCACTTGAATTGTCATTTATTCTAAAAGAACTCAAAAGTCAATTATAATATCTTTTCATCCGATCCTTACATATGCGAAACATATGCTAAATAAGAAATAACACATAATATTTTAGGTTTGATCAATTCTTTTACCTTTTTTATATTTATTCATCACTTGAAAAACGTACATCAATATGTGTAGTTTTTATTACTCTTATAAATCTTACATAATAAAATTATATTATTAAAATAATTTAAATATAAAGACATAATAAAATTAATAAATTATATAAATACATTTAAAAATATGAAAATTATTTTGAATTATACTGAATCTTAAGAGATGTACTAGTGAAGAATGATGCAGTAATAACTATTTTTATAAGACGATAAACTACATATAAAATTGTAAAATATTTCAAAATTATCTAGGTTAAATGTTAAAAGTTCTTTGTATTTACTCTAGTTGTATGGCTGTAATCTATTGCCATCAAGAAATTGTAACTTATTCATCCACATTCAAATGACTAGTTAGCTTTAAGTCTGGTAAACTTTTCAACTTATTATACAAGTTTAAGAAAATTATCTACTCATTCTTAAGTTCTAAAATTTTTTTGGGAGCCTCCCATTTAAAAGTTTCAATATTTAATGATGACTTGATAAGGCATAAGTTGTAAATGGTTGCTGGTATAAATTACAATATTCATATTCCTCCTTAACCAAAGAAATCAAAATTGTCTTAATCATTTTATCAAATTACTTTGTTTTGAAATCTAATACGAAGGCCATGTAATCATTATACGAATATTTAATAACTAATAACATACTAAAATATAAATGCTAAAACTATTCTCAAACGGCAAAACATATAACATAAATCTAAATTCATATCATATATTTAGCCACAAGGTTTACACAAAGCACACACTTAAGATGTTCAAACTATAAAATATTTTTTAATATAAATGTGTAAGCCAATAATAATTCAATATACATTAACACGAGAATATGACTGGAGAGATATAATTTAGTTCATATTCCTTATATATGTCATATTCATAAAGATCTCCCTATAAGTGGAGAACTATGTAAAGTCATCACTTGTTTTTTATATTGCATACTTTCAACACCTAAATCATGTAAAAGCTTCAAATATTCCATCATTATAGTAATCCTATAATTAATTGATAAAGCTTCAAATTCATCATCTTTAATGGATGATTGTCTTCCCAATTTTTCAAATAAATTATTCTTTCTTTTCCAATGTGGACTAATTGTAAGCAAGTCATTTTATAAAATACCTAAAGTATGTCCTTTTTACCTTTTTATTCTTAAGAGATTTCTTTTTCTTAAGAGGGGAACTTAAAAATTGATCTTCTTTTCTATTGAAGGAATGTAAGCAAGTCATTTTATAAAATACCTAAAGTATGTCCTTTTTACCTTTTTATTCTTAAGAGATTTCTTTTCTTAAGAGAAGAACTTAAAAATTGATCTTCTTTTCTATTGAAGGAATAAAATTCATCGGCCTCAATTCTATGTTGCTCTCTTATATGGTTTGATAAAAATTTTGTTGATGAATGTGCATCCAAACTAATTATAGTATTAGTACTCCAAAATTTTGACATAAATATGAAAATTTTCTTACATTCTTTTTTCTTGAATGTGTGAGATATTTTATGCATCTATAATAATGAAAGGTATATAAAAATTATAATATAATATTTCTTTTTTTTAAATTACCTTAAATAAAAATTTCAACATTCATTTGTAGCAATAACTTCATTAGTAAAAGAGTTATAACTGATTTATGTTTCTTTAAGTAAAATTTTGAATATACTCAATTCATTATACTTGTTCTTTAATTGGATATCAATATACTCTTTATTGAATTTTGTTCGAAGACGTTTCTTAACATTCTTCTAACTATATTTGAAAAAGATAGGAGTTGTTCAAATTTTCTTCTTCACTAGTTTAACCATAAATAAAATTAAATATCTATTATTACATCATTCTATATATATTGTCATTTTAATTTATTTTTATATAATCATTTGAATAATTTATAATGTCCAAAGCTTCTATCACTAAATATGAGTGATAAAAAAGTATCTTATATAACTATTTAAAAATAATATACAACAGGAAAAATAACCATGAGCAGAAAATCTAATTTCTGGATGTACGTATACAGTTATACACATTATCTTAAGATAAGTCAAGGCCTATTCTAATTTTTTCATTCTTGTTAGGTCATGAAAGAATAAGATTAAGCTCACTAACTGTTATTATGTTGCAGCCAAAATTTTGAAAATTTTAAGTTTTCTAATTGCTATCATAATGTTTGAAAATAACTCTCTCTCTCTCTTCTTCCCTCTTACTCTATTTTTGATGGCCCCCATATCTCTGTTATTCTTGATTTTCCATGTTCCTTGGCCGTGGTCACCTCCTTTGCTTATTGTATATCCCCCCTTTGGTGTGTTCTCTATTCTTTTTCCTTTGCTCCCTCTCTTTTGGCTCTCTTTTCATAAATGTAGACCAGATACTACAACTTACGCAAATCGCTTTTTTTATGAACCAAGAACTGTAGATTCCATTGCTTTTAGAGAATTGGTGGTGGACAACACTTTGTTCTCGAAGATCACGACTAACTCAATCTGAAGAATTAAAAATAAAAAATAACGATCCTTTTTGATAAACAAAAATGATAGTAAAATAAAACTACAATGTGTTGAGAGACATATAGAACTCAATAATTATGAAAACTTGTTTCTTTTTGTCTTAGCTTGTCTAATGATACACAATCAAAGTTGAAAAGACAAACTAACAATAACTAGACAAGTTGATTCACAACATGGAAGACAATTGATTAAGAAGACCTAATAAAGTTGTCAGTGACCAACGTTTAAATGCAAAAGCATCCAAAAGAGCAAAGAGAATAACAAAAAAAGAGAGAACATACCTTTGCTCAAGCCTCATTTTAGAACCAAGAAAATAAAGAAACAAGGAGAAAGAAGCACCGCCCTTCAATGCATTTTTCCTAAGTGGAGGTTTAAAAAAGCTTTAGTTTCCTAGTTATGCAAGGGAGAAGGTGATTAAGAGAGAAATGAAGGTGGTAAATCTAACAGAAAAGTTGTTTGTTGGTAATTGAAGAGGAGGAATGATCCTCTGTCCAATTTTATGGTATCTTATTGTGTCCAGTAAATCTCAGTCATTTATTTTTACGGGACCTGCATTTATTTATACGGAACCCACGTAAATAAATGACTGAGATTCACTGGATACAATAAGACACCATAAAACTGGACAGAGAATCTGGACTCATTGAAGAGCGGGCGAGGTCATATGCTTGTAGGTATGAATACATAAAATCTATTACATTTATTATTACCCGCAATCGTATGAAAGAAGGATTGAAATAAATGGCACAAAGTGAAGTCCTTTTACGCTGTGTATGGTTGATGTCTCCAGTAACTGGAGACGAAACAGAACAGGATGAAGAAATAAAAGTGATGAATGAAGGAATCCAAAGGACGAAAATCAAATCAAAGAACCTAAATTTTCTGATAGGAGCAAACGAAGAATGAAGAAAAAAAATAAAAATGGGGAAATATAAAAAAGAAAATTGTTGTTCAAATTGTAACAATTATTGTGACAATAATAAGATAAATGTGGTAGGTGTCTTTCTTTTTAAAAATCACAACAAAAATATATAAAAAAGAAACAAATAAATTCTAAAATTTTAAAAATACATATTTAATTAATATATTTATTAAATAAAGATTAAAAGAAAAAAGCTGCAAGAAAAATTTTTAAAAATAATTTTGAAAAGATATTATTTTCACATTGATTAATTTGTATTTTTATATAAATATTTTACTTATGTTTTAATATTATTTACTCATGTTTATCTTAGTTGCTAACAATACATAGAATTGATTTTCACAAATACTATATTTGAAAACTGTATTGTTTCAGCATTTAAAACGGTCTTTCTCCCACTTCTGATCTGAGCTTCTGTTTAGTTGTTGTCCGATTCATTGTTACTTCACAATCTCTAAAGCATGGAGGGTATGGGGTACTTTACCTTCCGTTTTCAGCAATATTTGATTATTTGCACTAAACGGCTAAAAGACACGTAGATTTGAGAAACACAAGTGGATGGGCTAAGATTCCTTTCACCTTTTCCCAGTGAAACATTAGGCAGCTTTCCATACATTAGTGCAATGAGAGGTTCTTCTTCTTCAGAAACAGAAGTGGTCACCATCACTTTAGAGAATGAACACTCACTACTCTTCTTGGATCTTGAGTGCCATTGATTGTAATGTGTGCAAGTTTATGCTATGTTTTGATTATGTGACAGTTTGTCTTGGGATTCGATACATGCAATAAAGATTCAACATATTCAACCCCACAGCATGCCAAGTGAGAGTCTTGTTTGAACTAAAGCCAAAGTGCAGGGGACCTGGGGAAACTTGGCAGTGTTAAAAATCTTGGAAACTTCATACAGAACAACCAAATACTTACGAGATCATGAATTTCTGGGTCGACAGATGGAATGTTGTACGGAGATAGATGTTGAAAAAGGTCAGGAAACTTTTTCAGAGCATATATATATATATATATATATATATATAAATGGTGATTTTATATGATTATAGTTGGCTCTGCGCGTGCAGGCAAGCAAGAGCTTTGTCCCCCACACTTCACCATTCATCCAACACCAAAAAGTTAGTGCTGTATAGGAAAATAGAAAATTCATCTTCAAGTACTCTTATTCTCTACTTAGCGCCATTCATTTTCCTATTCACATGACATGCCAAACCTACAGTACTATTTGCATGTCCTATCTCTTCTTGACTGGGTATTTATTATTTGGTAGATATAATTAATGTATACCATATGATTCGATCATGATTTAAACATGAACCTGTATGAAGAGTGAGTTTTGCTTTAAGACGTTACGTTATATATGATGGAAGAGAAGTTAGAGCACACTTAAATACCTCCACAATCGTTACTTAAATCAGATTCAGAGGTACACAATAACACTAGGCACATTATAAAGGCTTGCTTTGAATTATATACACATACATATTGAAAAGCTTTATAGAATGACTCCATTAAATCAGCAATAATCCGTGGCAGTATCCATGAGAGGTCGAGGAGCGCCCTCCATCAAGCAAGAAACTGGCGGGATTGTCAATGTTTGTAATTTACCGTAAGCATTCCAGCAATATGGATCCAACACTAAGTCTCCTTCTGCAGGAAGAAGCTCGACGTCGGAGAGTGTTAAGTTAGTGCATGGAATTGAGTCACTGCATGCAAAATGCATTGGTGGGCTTCGGACATCGTAGGTTCCCTTTATATTCTCGTACAGGATGTCTGAGACGAAAACTGCTGACGTTTGATTGATACAATCTTTGGAGAGGCAGTAGAATTGGTTAATTATAATCGGATTTCTAACGTTGTCCATGTGAATATTGCTGAATATAATTCCTGATACTGCTCCTGAACCACCTTGCCATGTCTTGATCCTAACTCCATTATTGGATACTCTGATCACTGAGTCTCTAACCGTGATATTGGAAACACAAGCCCGTGAATTGTGATTGCCTAAACTCCCAATACTGCGAGGAAGGTAACAGGCTCATAGTAAGTGGTTTGCAGAAGATAGGAACTTTTTTCTTAGATGAGAAATTCTTTAGAATCCACTGAAGTACCTGATTCCATGGCTAGGACCACATGTGATGTTCCTCATATCTACATCATAGCAGCCTGAACCAATTGACACACAATCATCTCCTGCAAACAGGTAGTGAAACAAGTAGGATTGTTAAAGCTCAGAATCTTCAGACAATTAATGATGGAACAAGGGAAATCTTATGACTTTTATGTTCTGACCATTGGAGATCACCGAATTGTAGATTCCAACACCATTAGTGTTCTCGATGTGAATGCCATCAGTATTAGGACTTAAAGCAGGAGCAGTAATGTGGATGGATTCTATATGAACATTACTACAACCGTCAAATCTGAAGTTGAACTGAGGACTATTCTTGATTCTAAGCCCTTCCACAGTTAAATTGGAGCTCATGAAGAACCTTATAGCCTGCAACACCGAGATTATGTTCAAACCGAAAAATTCTCTTCTGGAGTGTAGAATTAAAGTTTTTAGAGTATGTAAAACGTACAGTTGGACTGTCGCATGGTCCAGGCAATGTAGTTCCTTTAATTCCCTGTGTCGTTAGATAAAAGAAGTCATCAATTGAATCTGTATCATAAACAAAGCCATTAAGAATACTCAACTGTACCTTGTGAGGTTTGCAAGGAAGATCCCACCATTTCTGTCCCTTACCATCTATAACACCACCTCCTTGGAGAGACATCTCGTTGACTTTGTAGAAAACCAGCCACTGTCTCTTACTATATTTCTCTGGCCAAAAGTCAGGTCCATCAGGGGGCATAAGGGTCCCATCAACCTTCTCATTGACCGAAATGTACCAAAACCCTGTTAGTCCTTTCAACCTTAAAGAGGCGAAAAGAGTAACGTGACAGCAGTACAATACCTGAAATACTAGGCCACCTTGACAAGGACCTGTAAAAATTGTTGAGTGTACCATGAATTTAAAACCATTAGGAACACGAATTATTGCAGAATAAACTTCGCAGGCCGCATCCCACGCCATCTTGAATGCTTCTGTGTCGTCCGTTATGCCATCACCAACAGCTCCGAATTTTCTTACGTCAAAAACCCCATTAGAGCTGTAGGCATTGCCATCATCAGGTGGATTAGCAGGTTCAGGTTGATTAACCGACACAGGTGGACTAGCAGGTTCAGGTTGATTAGCAGACACAGTTGGACTAGCAGGCTCAGGTTGATTAGTAGGCTCAGGTTGTTTAGCAGATTCAGGTGGCTTAGCCTGGTAAGCAGGCTCTGGTGAATTAGAAACCCCGGGGGGATTTGCTAACTCAGGTGGATTTGAAAGCTCAGGTGGAGGAGTGGGAGGTTCTGAAATTGTGGATATTTTGTGAGAATGAGTGTGCTTGTGTTCTGCATGGTGATGCCATCTGGCTTGAGAGCAGAGGAAGAACATATAGAACAAAACTGCGAAGACAAGTAACGACACACAAGAATGCTCCATTTGGACCTCAATTACTGGAAGATTGAAACAGTACAACCAAGGACAACTCTGTAAGTATAAACTCTTCACCGTCCTAAAGAAAGCTTCTCACTTTCTGGGAACCCCAGTAAACCTTGTACAACTTGCTTTGTCACTGTGAAGACTAGTTACTGATACGAAAGACCATCAGTAGGGAAGGTGGCCTATGCAACAATGCTAGTACTGCACCTGGGCAACTTGCACAGATTTAACCAAATTTGTATTGGGAAAGCATGCAAAATCATAAAGGCTGAATTCCTTTTATATACGAGCATAGTGGGGAAGAACTTTAAGAAACACACGCTCTGTAGAGTTATATTTTAGTGGCTTCTGGTGGCGGGAGCCGACCACATTACATACAAGCAATATTCATTGGCCTTTTTTTGAGATTGTGGAGTCTGCATATGGCCGTTCTGGAAAAAAAGTAAAAGAAATAACTAGATAAGTTCCCCATGTTCTTCCCACAACTTTCACTTCCATTGGTCCCCAATCTATTGTTGTTTAACAATGTAGTATATGGATGCATAACAGGCAAGAGCTTGCTGATAACTAACTAGGAATGCTTCAAGTTATTCTGATATAGCCCTGTACTACTCAGTATATTATATTCCTTTCGTCAAATTAAGCTGTAAATTATATCCCTTCAGGTTCAGGTTCATCAAAAACGTACCTATTAGGGTACTTAAAAATGCTGTTTGTGGAAATCAATGCACTGCATGCATTTTATCATGCACATGATCATCATCACCATTAAGAATATTCCTGATATGCTTAGCAGCAGTCGAAGAATAATCAGAAGATTGACAGTAATAAGTAATTTTCTTGGATTAAACGAAGCTATCTGAAACAGAGTCATCAAAGATTCCAAACATAAGGGATCAAAGAAAACAGTAATAGACTTATTTTCTCGTCAGCTACATTCCCAGCAAGATCTATTAGCCGCCAATTGATATTATATAGAATAATGAACATAGATTAAGGATTATAATGTAAACGTGAGTATGTCCATGACAAAGCCACCACCTTTTGACGTTAAGGGTAGTGGGGAAGGGTCAGGTTTGCTTTTCAGTTTATTTTCCTTCCTGTAGTGGAAATTCCCGTTAGTGCTCTTCAGGGGTTGCTCCGAAACTATGCAGTGTTCGTGGAAGCTTATTATATAACCGACCAAATGAATATGCAAAGCATGCTTGGCCATGTTTTTCAACAGTTAGCATCTTTCGGTGAATGTCCAATCATGTTGCGACTTGCATCAAACTGAATGTGATTGCTTCAGTTATAAGCCGAAGGGTTGCATTTGGATTGGAAAGCCATTCAACATTTTTGGTAGCAAAATCAATCATCATATTTCCACACTACCTCTGGTCAGTAACGTACTTAATGATTCTAATGTTATAGAAGTTTTATAGTTACTAAGCTAGTAATGCCATGCCTTAATTCTTTTCATAACATTCAAATATTACTGGGTTGCTTGGATAAATGATTTGGGAAGATATCAAAGGGTAAAAAATAAAAAACAATTGCATAGTAATATATTATCAACAAATGAAAAGTGTTTTTATATCCAAGTTTGGAGTATTACTCCATCGATGTCACACCCTTGAGAAGGGTGTCATGGGCGTGACAAGAAGTGTCTCACCTGTGACATTCTTCTTCTTTTTTTAATAATTAAATATAATTATTTAAAATATAATAAAATTTAATGTAAAATAAATATTTTTATTTCTTAAATTTTTTAACAAACCAACCATTATTAATAGTAATGATAATCATTCATTCGTCCGAATCAATCATCATAATTATAATAATTATATTCATTCTCATTCCTCAGTATATTCATTCTTATTTCTATTATTGACCATTTAAATTAAGCACCCTCTTAAGTATTTTAGAAAAAAATGAAATCTATTACAAACTAAAAACATCTTTAAAAGCAACCTACTTAAATGTTATTTTTAGGATAAAAGATACATAAAATTTTGTCAGAACATTAAATTATAGGAAATTTTTTATAAAAAGAATAAGACTGGGTGGTTATCTCTTTATCTTTATTTTTATAACAGGAAAGTCCACAGCTACTTTGCTCCACGCATCACTGCCCGCTATTGTTTATGTGATGGTAGAGAATTGGGTAGCTTTGTCGGTTAAGATTGGTCCAAGCATGAGTGAATGGCATCATGAAGAGTAGGGCATTGGAAACCAAATTTGCCTTTTGACATTTGAGGCGTCAGAAATCAAACTTCTTAGGATGCCATTGCCGAAAGACACCGTCGAATTGGCTACTAAACCTAACGTCATTATCTAGTTGATTGAAATTTGGTGTCCAAACTTGTGCACAAATTAGATTTCACCATATGTGAAAACCTCTGCAGTAAATAATTTACACGTTTCTTCATTTCGACTTCAGCTTCAGGCAATAGGCCACTTTAACAAGATTCATGAGCAAAGAGTCGAGAAGCTTATAATATAATTGAAATGGTACAAATGGAAAATTTTTCAACACAACACAAAATTGATAGAAATAGATGGACTTAAACGTGCTACAACAGTGTCTTACACCAACTTGTTTCACTGTAAATTGGAGGTCAGAATACTGATTGAGAACTTAATGACATAACAAATTAGAGACTTCTTATCTGCTCTGTGTAAGAGATAGAAGATGAACACAATCTCCAAAATGATAAACAACAAATTGATATTGAAACAAAGACGAACAGCGACAGGTAACAAGAAAGACGAGCCTAAATTCCATGGATTTCTAGCTACTTATCTACATAGCAGCACAGATCTCTGCACGATGCAGATGCTAACACTACTAATAAACTGCATCACGAACCAATAAATGGGCACTGCCTTCTTGCGTGCTCCGGGACCAACTTTACCAACATATCAACCGGTACTCCTTTGAGTTCTGTCAAATGAAGCAAAGATGGACAACAAGTGAGCTACAAGCACTTAAACGGGAAATTTGAACACCATAAAGTGCATTGCTATTGATTTAGTACCAAGAGCCTTGAAGTTGAAAAGAGGAGGAAGCAGGCGGCCATTTGGTAAATGTTTATTGGGATCACGTAGTTCATCAAAGAATGGATGGACCAAGGCCTCCAACTGCATTTAGTAGCAATAAGAAATGTAAATCTTCAAAAGATTGCACTTCCGTCGACACATTTAGTTACACAAAGTGGCACTTACAGCTGTACAGCGAAGATTTGGAGAGTACTGCAATAATCTTGAGACGAGATCCACGGCTTCAGGAGGCATGTGCTTGTAGAATATCTGGTAATTAATAACAAGGAACATATAAGTAATTCCTCCTATTCATATATATTGAGATGGCCGATAGACCAATGGTGCAAAACAACTTTTGTACCTTATGCCATGGATGAGCTTTAATTTGTGGAAATTTGAACTCCGTGTAGTTAGGATTCATACACTTAATTTCCTCCCTTGTAGGAGTACCCAAAACCTACGGACAAATAGCATAAGTTGGCCAAAGGAATGAAAGAACTTACAGAACTGGCACAACAATTTATCTTCCATTCTTTTTTTAAGCAGCAAGTATAAAGCAATTAGTACCTTTATGATTTCAACTAGCTGGTCCACTCCACTCTCCCCAGGAAACAGAGGCTGGATTATTGAAAAATCATGGATCAACTATTCCACAACAATAAATCCATTAAACTTAGAAACAACCAGAAGTAGAAGAAGCTGCACACCTGTCCAAGTAATAGTTCGGCCAGAACACATCCAGCTGACCAGATATCAATAGCAGTGGTATACTCGGTGGCACCAAATATAAGTTCAGGTGCACGATAATACCTGGAACATATATAAGATATGTTTGGTTCTCCTTTTACCTGCCAAATTGGTTAGCACAATCAGTATGATATAGGAGTGGTATGCAAAGTCAAATATGGAAATAGTTCCAGGATGCCAATGTACGGACCAGAACTTTTGCACTTCCAAAATCACATAGTTTCACCTGGTGCGTATGTGGGTTGACCTATTATAACGATAAGAATTCATATCCAGTGGATTAGTAATAGAAATATCAAAGTTCCAAAGAATTTAACAAAGAAAAGGTAACAAAAAGCGCGACTAATATTACAAAGAGAAAGCCGTAAATCATCTTCTGGAACTTAATTCCTCGTCAACCTACCAATAAATTTTGAGGCTTTATGTCCCTATGGCAGACTCCAATGCAATTGTGTATGTAGGCTAGCGCTCTACAAATCTGCCGGTAATTAAGAAAATATGAGGCTCACTTCAGGCTTGTAAACAAGAATATGTGGAAAATTAAGGTAACAGATAGATAAGATCAAATGTCAAAACCTATACCATAAATTAGAGATTAAATAGGCCGCATGTAAATATAATAAGATAAGAAATCTTTTCTAAAGAGAAAAAAGTACACAAATATTCTTTACCTGGTAAAAATAAAGTTTTACATATATCAGCGGCATCCTGTGGTTCATTTTATGGTAGTGTTTGATTACCCTGTGTACGGTCTCGGGAACATACTCAAGTACCAAGTTAAGATAAAGGTCATCTTTTTCCGTTGTTGAGAAGAAACAATGTTTTAGTGCCACAACATTAGGGTGGTCAAGGAGACGCATAGTTTGCAACTCTCGGTTCTTGTATCTCTTATCTTGTAGAACCTTCTTAATAGCAACAGTTTCACCAGTTTCTAAGCATTTAGCCTGAATATGATAATCAAATCAACACTAGCATGGTTAGTTGCTCGTCCCTTTTCCAACTTAAAATAGTACACTCAAACAAGCCCCCCACAAGCATGCAAATAAACAGCACCATTTATACTCAGCAAGGTACCTGGAACACCACTCCAAAGGATCCCTGTCCAACTACGCGCTCAGCCATGTAGCTTATTGTCTGTAACGATCAAAAAGACAAGTAGTGTCATGGTAATGCAAAAGCAACCATAAAATCTACACAAGCAATTAACTTTTATGAGGAATTACCTGTTTAGGCTGGCCATTTTTACCACCAATGGTTGTGACAATTATATGACCTGTTTCCGTCCCATTGCCATCAACATAACTTGCTTCAAGTTCCTAAAAGTTATTGAACATCTTTCATGTATAATGAGGTTTACAGCAGGAAACTAAATAAAAATCATTGAGGAAATAAGATATTATTAAACAAAGGGATCAGATAAATCAGTTACCTTTTCATCCCTAATTTTCATGTCATTCATTTCATCAGGCAACCTATCAACACCAGCTGCATTTCCATTTGGGTCTTGTAATCCAGAAGGTGCAACACTTACAGAAGCCATTCGCTATAATGATTGTAGCAATGAGACCCCTTTTACAGGTTGACTTTCAACAGAGTAAAAGCTAACTATACAGCAAAATACCTGCAGATAACGGTCGAAATTATTGCCACGAAAAGAACAAGGAAAAGAAAGATATAGATAAATAGATAAAGAGCACGCGTTTATTTATGGGTAACGTCGTTCCCTTTCCAAGTAACTACAGCCACCAAGCTAATACAGGAAAGTCAACTATCATCTAAACAATAAAAACCAGGTACATAAATTACTTTGAATCTTAAAAATTTGCAATTACCTAACTAGATTCTGTCAAGTCTTTAGTTCAACAATATTCTGGTACAAGGTTTAGCTTATACATTCTACCCAGCACAAAATCCAGAAAGGCCCTCTGATAACAAAATTGACTATAAAAACGTTTGAAGATCAAACAATCGGTAAAATATTAATGCCTGTAAATAACACAAATATATTCTCATTTAACTTCTTGCTTTAAT
>JANSVB020000195.1:994006-1005497 GCA_025504935.2 Erythroxylum haughtii
ATACTTATACAACACAAATCAATTAGCAATCATAATAGGAACTATATGCTCATGCAAATACCAAATTATACATGCACCCAATCTAAACCATCCAAATTACCAGTATGCCCTTCATATTGGTAACGGGATGTTACACCAACGGTGGGGCTTGCAGCATGTAACGTTGAGCAGAGGTGGGGGGCAACAGTCAGTCTGACTAGATGTAGAGGGCAGTATGCAGCCTTGGGCAGGTTTGATGGTGGAGCGTGGCGTAGTGCGATGGTAGTGGTTGTGGGCGATGGTGCAGTGGCAATGGGTGACCAGCAAGTTGAAAATGGGTTGAGAAGGGAGAGATGAAAATGGGTGGTCTTGTCTGTGTTTGGGTCTATGTGTTTGTTTTGATTTTGTCTTTTTTTTTTACAATTTAGTCCTAAGATATTTAAAAGTTCATAGTACCGACTGATATTTGGTCAATATTTTAAATATGGATCAATACTAAAGACAATAATTTTGTACTATTTTTCAACCGATACAATACAAAATTCATATTCTTGATGTTATTACATAACATATTGATCATTTATCCATATTAACATAATCAGCTTATTAGGTACTAGTAGATCGGGACACCATCAGGTATATCATTTGATTATATTTTATTTTTTATTTATATATTTATTGTATTTTTATTCCCATAAGTATTTAGCATATCAGTTTTACGTATTTACTCTTTAATCTGCATCATTTTTTATTGTCGCATCTGCATGTGCGTGGATCTACGAAAAACAACCTCTTTATTATGTAAGGAAAAGGCTGCGTACTATTACGCCCCCAAAATCTCGCTTCAATGCGAGACTTCGGGGTATAATGATGATGATGATGATGTTATTACATAACATTCTTAAGGCAACCATATATTTTTAATAATATATAATTATTCTTTTTTTATACTTTATATACTTAGGAACTAATGCGTATAAATAGGATGCATCACTTGTTTTACAAATATACATAAAAACATCAAAACTACATCAATCAACTACATTTTCTTCGTATGGAAAAAAAAAATCTAGTTTCACTCCAAAAGTGAAATAAAGACCATGAATTATGAATTGAGTTTTTATAAAGACATAAAAAATTAAAGGAGAAAGACCATGAATTATGAATTTAAGAGAAGTAAACATCAATTCTTGTATTTAAGAAAAGAGAAGTGAAATCTTTTAAGTATATAAAAAAAAATTAAGATCAATTTTAATGAAATATTTTTTAAATTTGTGAATTTTATAAATCTGAATTGAAATTAGTAGTGGGTATATTAGCATGAAAATTTCATTAGCCCGTATTGATGACTATTGCAAAACTATTCCAACTCGAGGATTCGAGTTCCTTCCCATTTTAATTTATGTCTTAAAAGTTTGGTCACGAAAATGTGGAAAAAGTGATCGAGTCCCAGACCAAACAGTCAAAACAACCAGTCTCATCCCATCAACATTAAACCATAAGCTAAATCTCCTCCTTCAGGTACCGTATGTGTTCTAACCATTTCCTCTGTATTCCTAACTCAAACCTTTTGAATCGAAGCAACTGAGCGGTGCTACTCGAGAGCTTCATCCTCACTACAAACACTATGGCACTGCTCATATACTGGTACGACTTCATATGTTTTGGCATTGTGGTGGGAGCCTACATCGGCTCCTTGTGGGTGCTGTGGAGGAAAGAATTCGCCGCAAGACGCGACAATAACACAATACACGACTCCCTCCTTGTGGACGGCGGTTTGCCCAGGAATCACGTCGGTTCGTCACAGTTATGGACCACTTGTTGGAAATCTGTGAGCCCATTATGGCTACTCCTTACTCGCTTCATCTCCTTCATGATCATGGCTGCGTTATTGACCCTGGATATTATTAACTGGGGTCCCTCCGTCTATATTTACTATACTGAGTAAGGATCTTAATCTGCTGCTTCATTCCTGTGTCTTCACTTAATTCATCATGTCTTCCGGTTTTCATTGATTAGTGATTAATTAGAGCAGCAAAGCAAAGATCTCTTTTATTTTTTAGTCTCTGCTTATTTAATTAGCCCATACCAATACCCGAGAAATCTGAAACATATATTCACATGTCTCCAATGTCTTATTCTTTTCTTTGAGAAAGGAATTGAATATTGTAGCTACAATTTTCTATTGTTAGTATTAACGATGTACTAAGATACGAAGAGACAAGAAACTTGCTAGGTAGGAAAAAGGATTGGCTATTTTTAGTGTCACCTAACCTGCTGGTCCTACTCACTCCTTCCTGTCTCTCACTCCAATGGAAACTGCTCAACAAATCGATGAAGGCACTTAGCCACGCACTTACCAGTCAACGATCGTTGCCACCCTGTGGTCTATACATGTCAAATGAAGAAGAAAATATATTTAAGTTGACTACCGTACACTAACATGATCAGAAATGGTTGTAATATCCTCCCCCTGAAAAGGGTTCCGGTTTACTTTTCCACTGCCAAGAACTACATGTCTAATATACTTTTACCAACAATGATGACTTCTTCAATACTTGGAACTTGTCGATATGCAGGTGGACATTCACATTGGTCATGGTGTATTTTGCGGTACGTTCATCTCATCACTTCCTAGTTTACTTGGCTCAGTTTAGTGGTAGTTTTGTTGCTAAACGCGTACGGTGGCTCTGTGCAAGCAGCTGGCGACTGTGATATCTACTTACGGATGTTGGCTTTCGACTTCAAAAGTTTCTTATGAAAATGGAACAATGAACGGAGATAGGGAAGAGGGTGGAACCTTGACCTCCATAATCTACAGAGCTAAGGAAATTCGGGGTGTCATCAAGATGCAAAGTCACCATGCTGAGGAGGCTGTTCGACACAGAGCTGGATTTTGGGGGTATCTTATGCAGACCGTGTATCAGGTTAGTTCAACTGATAACTTCAACCATAGGGCTATGCACCGTCTGATTATTTTTCTATTTTTCAGTCCCTATACTATAAATGTTTACTTTCTTCCTTGTAACAGACTTCTGCAGGTGCTGTGATCCTGACAGATCTTGTTTTTTGGTGTATTATAGTCCCGTTTGGATCAAATGCACACCTTCACTTGAATCTGGTGAGAATTTGCAAGCTGCCTATAAACCATCTGTTTCAATTTGCATCTCCTCTCTCGGAGTTCCCTTCTTTTATCTGTGATAAAAACTGCCCTTATTTTGGGTAAAATGGTTAAAATATCACGTAAATTGCTTTATTGGTGATCTCTGATCAAATCGACAGAATCGTGACTTATTCTCGGTACCTGGAATATATAAATAATTTATAGTCATTTTAACAAACCAATATTCTGATACATGTCTTCTGCAGTTGATGGGTTGCATGCACTCGCTAAACGCTGTTTTTCTTCTGATAGACACTGCTCTTAACAACCTTGTAAGTGCCACCACTTTCAGCAAGTAGAAGCTTCTTTTCCATACAAGTTGCAGCTAATTACTCAGACAGAGTTAGCATGGTCACCATGAGATCCAAATTAAATTTTATTGAACAAAACCATCACTTGCATTTAAAAGAACAGAATTGATCTTAAGGGCCTGTTTAAAAATTGATAAAACAAGTCATCTTGTGGCTACCAACCAAAAGGCTACAAAAGTTCTGCATGGCGGAGAGACTATATCACATGCATAGAAATATTTGTATGGTAAAAGATCGGATTCAATCCGATATTCGATCGAATTTTTCAAAAATGATGGCTTAAACAATTTTTTTAAAGTTTTGAATTAGTTTTAAACTTTTCAAGATCTTTTAAATTCCGAATCAAATTCAAGTTTGATTCAAGTCCTCTGGATTATATCTCTTGAATGCTATTGTCTTTCTTCAGCCATTTCCTTGGTTTCGGATTGCATACTTCGTGCAGTGGAGCTGTGTTTATGTTGTATTCCAGTGGGTGATTCATGCATGCGGTTTGACATGGTAAGCAACCTGATTCTGCTACGTTAGATGTTAGTTTCAAGAGCTACTAACATCATATTCTGAAACTCCAGGTGGCCATATCCATTTCTCGAGCTCGATTTAACATGGGCTCCTTTGTGGTACGCATCAAATCCCATTTTGGCAGTCTTCCCTGACCTCAGTCACTTGTTCCGTATTATAATGGTAGTATGTGTGTTTCAGGTACTTTGTCCTGGCGGTCGTTCACATACCCTGCTATGGATTTTACGCTCTACTGGTTAACGCAAAACATTCAATCTTCCCCAAATTATGTCCTTGTTGTTATGTCAGGTCTTACTAGTCTTCTTTGTTCTACTCGAAACTGGACGAATTTTCTGGGTGCTTTTTATTTTTCATGGTATGCTTATGCAAACCAATTAAGGAGGTTGTAGTCACCTAATTCCTCCGAAAACTGCTGTTTATAAGCAATACTGAGTATCTTTTAGCAAATCATACACTATGACAAAAGTTTTAAATTGCAAATTATGACTCTTATCCATGGAGTTCCTAACTTCCTATCGTAGGAATTTTAAGTAAGGCATACATAATTACGAAAAATTATCAAATTATGATAACATGTTCAATGCTCAATTGCGAGCAATCCAATCATGGTGACATTTCACTTTCGCCATTTCTGACTCATTTATCCTACGCCTCTCCAGTCATTTTACAAAGTAGATATAGAGTCAACCTCAATAAAATGAATAGGCTCTTCTTTTCTCGCTGATTATACCAAAGCCTATTCCATGGTTTCGCAGGATAATATGCAGGAATAATGGAGATCACGTTGATACATTCATGTGGTGTCTCTAAATAGATGTCCTCAATAGAGTCACAGTTATTCCCTCGTTTACTTCAATTTATTCACTTTTGGCTCTCAGAACACTCGACAGAAATCACAATCTCATTACCTGAGCATCTGCAATAATCATCTCAATGCTTTGTTCTAACTAACCAGTCAGGACCTGTATGTCCATATCAGTTCTGAATTGACTAAAAATTGTGGTAACAAGATGACATTTACTGATGACGGCCATTAGATGCACCTTGCCAAAAACCTTAGTTCAATGTAAAGTCTCCATCCATGGATTATAAAGAGATTAAATCAGACAAATTGATAACCTAAATGTTATAACTTGTCAGATTCTACCCAACATTTCACCAGGGAAGTACTAAAACGATTAACAAATTCACCATCAAGTAATAATACCAACTTAAAGAGAACTTAAGCCAAATAAAAGTGCGACAAAACCAATAACAATCCCAAGTTCATCAACCTATCGCTAAAATCATAGTTATTTCAGAACAGACAAAATCAACAGACCAATGAGTACTAAGTAATCCAAAACAAGAACGTTGTTGTTTTGTCAGTCGCCACCAGCCTTCTGATAAACATAAGTGAGGCCACACTTACCACAATAATGTCTATCAAAGTGATTCGCCATGAAAGTACCAGCGCCACACTCAGCGTTCGGACACTCCTTCCTCAACCTCTGAACTTTCCCACTGTCATCCACTTTGTAAAACTGTAGAAGAGCAAGCTTGACCTTCTTCTTCTTGTGCTTGATCTTCTTGGGCTTTGTGTAAGTCTTCTTCTTCCTCTTCTTAGCCCCTCCTCTGAGGCGAAGCACCAGGTGGAGGGTTGACTCCTTTTGGATGTTGTAGTCCGCGAGTGTACGGCCGTCCTCGAGCTGCTTCCCGGCGAAGATCAGGCGTTGCTGGTCCGGCGGGATTCCTTCCTTGTCCTGGATCTTGGCCTTGACATTGTCGATTGTGTCGGACGACTCAACCTCGAGGGTTATGGTCTTGCCGGTTAGGGTTTTCACGAAGATCTGCATCGTCGCCTGGGGCTTCGAGGGGCTGTGTTCGTTCTTATGAGACTACAGAGAGTTAGTCTTAGGGTTTTTATTCAGATATTTGTCAAATTACCAAATTAGCCCTGTGTCTTACATGGATTGAGCGGCCTATATTTTGTTTTGGGTGTGGGCTTAAGTAGTTGAAGTTTGAGCCATGTATCCCTCAGGAACCTTCAAAGTGCCGGAGATTTTGCGTTGGAATGGATTCCTCAAATTCCAATTTGTACTATTATTAAATTTATTATTAATTTAAATATAATATTCATTATTATAGCTATTTACTGTTTGGATCATAAGAAATGGGGAAATTGCTGTATATATCAACATTTTATTTTAATTATAATTTTTAATTTGATTAAAATGTGAAAATAATTTTATTTAAAAACTCGATCAAACTCAATTAAAAAGATATTAAATTAGGTTTTTATCTAACTAGTTACTAACCCTACACCTAGTCAGCAGTCTATTAATCATGAAACAAACAAACATGTTAAACAACAATTAGAAATGAAACAATGCGTCATTTTTAGGAGTGGTGATCCCCTGTCCAAATTACCCAGTACCAACTCTTTTCAAGTGGATCTAAGTCATCTACTTGTGTGGGACCCACACAAGTAGATGGCTTAGATCCACTTAGACAGGGTTGGTATTGGGTAATTTAGACAGAAAATTTGGGGTGCATTTTTAGAAATATAACTCGTAATAATACAAAAACCAAATTAGTTCACACTTGCATTGGTAAACCTTTTACATGAGAAGGATTTGTGTGTGAAAAAGACACACTTCGATCCCTCCCATCTCCCCCTCTTACAAGGCTTAGCCCCGAAAGAATAAATCAAATATAATAGGAAAGGACGTAATTAATTCACAACATTGCATTGTCTCCTGTGAGAACGTCAATGGAACCCATATGCACCATTGCACTTGCATATTTTGAAGCCCAAGACGCACCATTTCTAGCATCGTTAAGCACCATCTGCCTTGTGGCAGGATTGTGAAACAATGTCTGATCTGAAGTTAACAATCCCCGATTCTTTGTGAGCTCCACAGGGAACCTGTTGTCTAAATGAGTAGGGGTGGGATCAAGTTGAATTGGTGGATCTCTGTTGCTATTAGTACTTATTGATGGGCATTTAGTTTTCAGAAAAGCTACGTAGCCAGGATCCACAAACGGGTCTTGGGCAAGAGTGTTGTTGAAAGAATAAAGTCTGTTGGAGAATGAAAAAGCAGCGAGAGATTCCAATGGAGTGTGCTCCTGATAGTGCCACCATCTCTTCAGCGAACAGTCCTTTTCTAGCAAAGTTTCCCATGAGCTGCTACGAGTTGAAGGAGGGAGGTGGCAGGTTTTGTGAGACTTGGTTACTAATAGAAACACGACCATCACGACGACCGGCGGGGATGGCGTATTTTATTCTTCCAAGTTTATAAGAACTGTCACGAACTGCGAATAATGTCTGCACAAGAAACAATCCGGGGACATGTAGCTTCAATTCTAGCCTTTGCTTCATTGATCACCTCGAGACCTCGCATACTAGGATTGTTAGCTGGATGTTCTTTCTCTGATGAGTTTCCTGGTGTGGAATCAAGTAGCACAGATGCATCACAACCCTGTAAAGTCATACAAAAAAACATCAATTCCGTTAGGATAAGAAAATAGAATTGTGGAACAATCGACGAAAACAGCAGTGGGTTAAACAATCATGTACATACCCTGAGAAAGCAATCATAGAAATACATCCTAATAATGCCAGCTCCTAAGCCAGGATTGTTAGAGATATGCTTGCTCATCGTTTGACTCACAATTGCTTCTGTCGAAGGATAAGACAACTTATAGAAGCCAACCCCTAAGGGATGTGGAAGAAACAGTGATAGGTCCCAGTCAAAGCAACAAGTTTTCTGACAATATTCTGCTTATGGCGAGAACAGACCATAGTGACTTTTTTTATTGAAAAGATATCTACCTTTATTGATATTCACAAAAGATTTAAATACAATTAAAATTAACAACTACTCCTATTACTCAGGCCACCTAACTGAGAAATAGGATATCACTCCCACCGCTAAATGAATAACGTCAACTACTGCTACTATTTTTAAGCAACTAATACACTTTCTTCTACACTTGAATTCCATGGCTACAAAGCGTGGATGCTTAAGTAAAATATTTTGGATTCTTTACTGGTTCCCTCTGAGATCGTCGTAACTTATTAATACCCCTCCCTTTGGCAGCAACCTTGCCCTCAAGGTTGACATTGATAAACGTGTCCTGTAGTTCTTGAAAATTCTCCCATGTGGCATCTTCTGCTGGCAATATTTTTCCACTTAGTCAAGCTCTGCTCCAAGATTTTAGACCCCTTTCTGATCCAACGAGTATTGAGCACTGTTTCTGGTTCTAGGAGCACCTCACCTTCTTCATCCATTGGAGGTAAGTCAGCACTAGTAGTGGTTGGGTCACCCAATTTTTTCTTTAAAAGTGATACGTGAAAGATGGGATGGATACGAGAACCAGGGGGCAATTTGAGTTTATAAGCTACTGGACCAATCTTCTCCTCAACCTGATATGGGCCATAACACCTATTGGCCAATTTCTGATAGACTCATTTGAATACTGACTGTTGATGATAGGGATGGAGCTTCAAAAAGACAAAATCACGAGCCTGAAATTCAATGTCACATTGTTTGGCATCTGCTAGTTGCTTCATGCAATTGTTGGCTACATGTAAGTTGACTTTGAGCTGACGAAGTAATGCATTGTGAGAGACCAAGTTGTGGTCAACATCATTTACTGGACAATGACTTTCCTGATAATGAGGAATTGTTGGTGGAGGCCTGCCATATAAGACTTGGATGGGAGACAGTCCAGTTGATGCATGATATGTTGTATTATACCAGAACTCTGCCCAAGGAAGAAATGAACACCATTTACGGGGTTGTTGAGATGCAAAGCACTAAAGATATTGTTCGAGACAGCGATTGACAACTTCGGTTTGGCCATCGGTTTGCAAATGATAGGCGAAACTCATCTTCAGTTGCGTACCTGATAGCTTGAAGAATTTCTGCTAGAAACGACTGATGAAAACAGGGTCGCTATCACTAATAATGGTTTACGGCATGCCATGAAGCTTCACAACTCCTTCAACAAAGTTTTTTGCCACCATTTTTGCTGTGTATGGGTGGGAAAATGCCATGAAATGTGCAGATTTACTTAACTGATCAACTACAATCAGTATCAAATTTTTACCATGTGAAGTGGGCGATCCATCAATAAAATCAAGGGTAATATCATCCCAAACTTGGCATGGAAGTGGAAGAGGTTGGAGAAGACCTGTTGGTGACAAAGTTTCACTCTTTGCACGTTGACAGATGTCACAAGAAGCTACATAATTTTTCCCTGTCTGGTACATAGAAGGCCAATAAAATTGTTAAGCAAGCCTTTCATAGGTTCTGAGTATGCCTGAGTGCCCACCTGTTTTTGAGTCATGAAACTCCTAGAGAAGTTGTCAAATGACATTGGAATTGGGAGGTACTACCACACGATTTTTATAACAAATCAAGCCATTGTGTCTACTGTATAGATTGCTTGGATTTTCATCAGCCTATTTACCAATTTTCTGCATATACGAATTTTGGCTTGCTTCCACTTTGATGGCTTCCCAAATATGTGTTTGAGGTACAAACAACGCTTCAAGACTAGGACTTCCAGCTACACGTGACAGTGAGTCGGCAACACTATTCTCTCGTCTGGTCTTGTACCTGATTTCGTAATCATACCCCATTAGTTTTGACACCCACTTCTGCTGCTCAGGAGTTGTTATTCATTGCTCCAACAAATTTTTGACGCTACTTTGATCAGTATATATGTAGAATTTTTGCCCTAACAAATACGGTCGCCATGTCTGTATGGCGTGGATGATTTCCAGCATCTCTTTTGCATATACTGACCAAGACTGTTTGTTAACACCTAACGCCCGACTCATGAACGCAATTGGCTGCCCTTGTTGAGTTAGAACTGCACCGATTCCACCCCCATAAGCGTCAGCTTCAATTACAAATGGCTCATTAAAATTTGGCATCGCAAGAGTTGGGGTAGAGGTCATTGCCCTTTTGAGTGCTTGAAAGGCTTCTTCTACTTCCTGTGGCCACCCAAATTTGCCCTTCTTTAACAAGTTGGTGAGGGGAGGGGCTATGATGCCATAGTTATGCATAAACTTCCTATAATAACCTATGAGTCCTGATGGTAGCTTGCCCGCAAGTTAAGTTTAGTGAAATAATTAGCTCCATGGAGCTCATCAAGCATGTTATCAACTGTAGGGATCGGAAACCTATCTTTGATAATTACCTCATTAAGTGCTCTATAATCAATGCAAAAATGCCAAGACCCATTTTTTTTAACTAGTAAAATAGGAGATGAAAATGGGCTTGTGCTAGATCGGATGAACCCCAACTGTAACATTTCATGAACCTGTTTTTCGATTTCAGCTTTTTGAAAATGGGCATACCTGTATGGTCGCACGTTAATGGGCTCAATGCCTTCCTTCAAATTGATTCGGTGGTCTACTTCTCTCGAGGGAGGAAGTTGTGTAGGTTCTTGAAACAGGTCTTGATATTGTTGCAGTAACTGTTGCATATCAGTATGAGTGTCTAGTGATATTTGATCTGACTTTGGTTGGAAACAAATGGCGAACATAGAACCCCCTTGCCGTACATCCTTAAAAATAGCTCTCAGGGAGGCAATTTGAATGCCTTGGGAATCAATTCCTTGCAATTGTTGTGTTTGATAGTTCCATTGGAATTCCATTATGAGTTGATTCCAATTACATACCACCGTTCCGAGTTGGGCCAACCAATGTACTCCTAATACAACATCCAACGAATTCAAAGGTAAAGAATATAATGTGAGGACAAAAGGGATACCTTGAAGCAAAATGTGAACATTGTTGAATTTCCCTGCACATTTTAATGGTTTCCCATCTGCCACCTTAACATCAAAAGGCTCTGTTGGAGTAACAGGCAGCTGCAGTATGTTGGCCATTCTATCACTAATGAAATTATGCGTTGAACCACTGTCAATTAGAATAACCACCTCATGCCGACAAATCTTTGCTAGTACATGCATGGTTTTGTAAGTTGTCCATCCTGAGAGTGCATGAAGTGAAATCTAAGGTTAAAATGTCGTTATGACTTCCTGCTCCTCTACATTTGAATCGTCATCTTTGCTGTCAAGTATAAGAATTTGAGAACCCTTGCAACGATGCCCGATTGTAAATTTTTTATCGCAATTGAAACATAGTCCCTGAGCCCTTCGTTTCTGCATTTCCTCCCATATAAGTCGTTTCATAGGTGGTCCAATTTTGGACTTTGTTGGAGGTAATGATTCTGCTATAAACCTGTTGGCAGATCGTGGTGTTTTTCATTGATGCACCAGCTGCTCATCTCTCATCTGTGCAAGACTAATGGCTTCCTTCAATGATTTTGGTTTGAACATACGGATGTCATATGCTACCTCTGGCTTTAATCCCCCCCATAAATGTGTGGAAAGCTACAACCTTTCTACTCTCTACTGGTAAGGAAAGCTTGAAGATGAGAATCTCCTCTGCACAATGACTTTGGAGATGCCCTAACGAAGGAATGATGAAGCCCTCCACTACACAACCTTTCTAGCTTCA
>JANSVB020000195.1:1112628-1128456 GCA_025504935.2 Erythroxylum haughtii
GAGTGTTTGACGTGTGAGAGAGGCGCATTTGGAACGTCAGCCCACCGACGTTGCCGAGACTTCCAGGCATTAGCGCAGAAGCTACTATGAGTGACCTAGATGGTTTCTTACTTATCATTTGCATATGATTCTTTGATTATGATTCTGTGGAGAATAATGGTAGGATAGTGTTTGATTGTGAATTCCGGACAGAAGGTCCGAAGTATCGGAGAGATATGATATAGAAGTGTTAGGGGTACTTGAATTTGTGAACTACTTGCCTATGATATGACTGATTAGGATTCATGTGATTGATTGTGATGCATAAATGTAAATTGCGGCATTCATAGGCTAATTGAGTGTAAAAAATGAATACGTGCATAATAAAGTGATGAATTGTGGCATATGCAGTTCATACATGAATGCATCAACAGAAAATGATAGTTGTGACCGGAGCAGCCACCGATCAGAGCTTTTAGCTCAACTTTTATAATTGGGCCTCGAGCCCCACAGTGATTCAGAGCCTCTGGCTCAACGATTAATGCGCCCATATTGGTACAGTTTCAGAGCCTTTGGCTCAACGATTAATGTGCCCTTATTAGGACAGTTCAAGCGCCCGGTCATAACATCGAAATGAATTGGAAAAGTGTTACATGCACACGTTATATGCATTTTTTTAAATCCTTTTTGATTGAAGGAAAGGCAGAATGCCTTCTCCTGATGTGATAATAATCATGCGTACTTCTAAATGTGAGATTATGAAATAATTGTGATATGCCTGAGTGTTGCATGAAATATAACGGCTGTTGACCAGAGTCGCCACCAATCAGAGCTTTAAGCTCAACGAGTGAAAATGAGCCTAGAGCTCATAAGTGATTCAGAGCCTCAGGCTCAACATATAATGAGCCCTGTATCCCCCATCGGATAAGGGACAGATATTAATGAGCCCTTCAATGGGACAGTTTAGGCACTCGGTCACAACAAAACAATAATAAATAGAAAGTTAGTGTCATGTGTATGTGTTAAATATGGAAAATATGATTGTGGACTTCTGTAAAAGTGTGAATGTGAAATTTTGTGATAGCGCATTATGAAGTAAAGCTAAATGTATGCAACATGTGAAATATGATAAAAAATGCAACAATGTGAATATATGTTATGTGAATTGATGTTGTTGCATGAATTGAGTGGACCATCGATGATGGTCACTCATTGAGTTCGCAAAACTCACCCAAAATTTGCAATTATTTTTCAGGACTCAGAAGAATACCCCGTTAGGCAACGGGCGTATAGTGACCGCTTGCGAGTGAGAGAAGAGGTCGGGATCAGTTGCGTCTGCATTAGTGTCTGATATTTTTGTATAAAATTATGTATTTCTAGATTTCTGTATAAATGATTTGGTCTTATCATGTAAATTGGTTTCTGCATAATATTTATGATGTATTTATATGTTTTAAAAAAAATATACTGAGATTTAACTGAGTGATGTAGCACGCTACCCTCACAAGGCACGGACTCGGATATCACCATCTATGTCAGGTTCGGGTCTTACGGGAGTGGGATGTTACAATAAATGAATGAGAGTTTAGATATTGTATGACATGTTAGTTTGTTTGGAATCTATGATTATGTCAAGTTGAACAAAGTTGAATATTTTGCAATATGTTCCTCACATGAGGCTTCTGAAATGAACTTGTTTTGTTTTAAAACTATTAAGTCCAAGTTGTGGGTAAATAAGCATACTTAGAATAGTTTGCAGCTACTCCTATGACACTTCGGTGTCTCCTGTTATTGAGACATAAATCTCTCCTGTTTTGTGATACCGATCATGGTATGTCCTGTATTAGTCTCGTTACCCACTTCTGAAAAACAGATTAGTAGTCTAACTTATTTTATATTTTGATACATGTTTAGTTTTGCTCTAAATAAAGTATATTCTGGTTCAAATCATGTTCTGATCTGAAGGGATTATACTCTATTCTGATATTAAGTTCTGACATTTGTAAATTCTGATATGGGATTTAAATGATTTGCTTTAATAAAAGAAATATTTTATATTGATAAGTTATATTCGATTCTGGAATACATTGTGTTTGAATTATGATACTAGTGAGCTTTGCTTTAGAACAAATATATATTCTATTATGCCATTTATAGTATTTAGATTGCTTTTGACTATGTGAATGTTTAGGTGACTATTAGAGACAATTGTCAATATGTATCATGTTTAGTTATTCCCCACTAAGCTATATGCCTAGCACGGTAGATTTGCCCTATGTAGGTTTAGAGAGAAGGGTATAAAAACTGGGACAAAGACAACCGCAGTGATCAATGAAGATTATGTTTTGTTACGAATAATGTTCAGTTTGATGTTGTTACTGACTTGTACTCAATATGATGAGACAATTTATATTTGGCATATATGGTTTGTAATATTTATAGACAGGAAAAAATTTGGATTTTAAGGCATGTAATATGTTTTGTGTTATGTCACTACATTTTGTATAATATGTTTAAAACATATTGAAATGTAATGTATTGTACTTGAGTTTCTGAGAATGCTTGCGCTTGTTGGTATGTTATGTGTAGCATCTGCATATCCTCCCAGGGGGTATGTGGGTGTTACAAAAATAATTGGAAATATGCCTTCTATATCAACTAAGGTCCAACCAATTATAGTTTTGTACTCTTTTAGAAGTGCTACCAGTCTTTCTCTTTTTTTTCAGTTAACCTTTTTAATATGATCATAGGTAGTGATTCTCTCTCACCTAAACAAACATATTTAGGTGATCAGATAAGGCTTTCAATTATAGATTTAAAGCTTGAAAAATATAAGGCAATATTTTCTTTTAAGTTATAGGAATTTCAACATTCAAAGTTTTGGACTCTGTTAGCATCAACAATTACGATTCTATAACTTACAAGTTTTATCAACTTGCTTATTCACTTCTATTTTAATATTAAACTTTGACTTATTACTAACATTTTCTTCGTAAAAAATATCATACACAATTGAATCAATAATATCCATATGACAAACAAAGTGAAAATCGTTAAGGTATTTTATTTTATTAAAAATATTAAATTTAACTATCTTTCCACCAATCTCAATAGAACGATTACCCTTATCCACATCAATTTTCATTTTCGTCATCTTCATGAACGATTTTTATAATAAAAATTAAAACATAATGTTTTGCACTATGTCCATCTATTTTCAAAGTGTAAAAATCCAGTAAAAAATACCAAACCATTAACTTGAATCAAAACTCCTTTTATAAGACTAATAAGATACACATAAAAATGATCAGCGAGCTAAATAATCATATTAGTTTCTTGCAAAGAGTTTAGAATTAAAGCCTGGTAAATTGAGCATAGCGTGACATTAATATATATACCTAAGTCTAGCATGACACTCTTAATTTACTTACCCCCAATGGGATAAGGAAGCGAAAATATACCTAGATCTTTGTATTTTCTAGTAATTTTCTATTTACTATAACTGAAATATTCTAGCTAAAATTATTCTATTTTTATCCTTCAACTTCTTTTATTTATGCATAGTTATTTCAAGAACTTTACGCATTTTAGAATTTTTTGATGGCTTCTAGTGGTGGTATATTGTTTTTCACCTTTCTAAAGGTCTTTAAGATATTTTTTCATATTCTTCTTCTTTTGATTTAGCCATCCTATAAGGGGAAAAAAGGTGCACGTGGAGTAGATGATATAGTTTAAGAAAAATAAAAATTTTACCTCTGTTGCATCTTGAATTGAAAATTCATATTTCTTCTCTCCCTCTTCATACCTCTCTCCCTATATTGGTAAGAAGATTCAAATTGAACTTCCTTCCCACTTCTCAACATTATTGCACTCATTTTTTACTTAGAATTTATCATCGTTTGTGAAGGTAATTTTCCTACTACTTAAGCTTAGGATTTACTAATAAAGGTGACTAACTGAGCATTCTAATTTCTAAATCATGGAGGCTTGCTTTTGTTTCATGTTGACATTGCTAAATATTATTAGCAAGGGCCTTAACTATTTAATATAAAGACATACTTAAATTTGAGGTTCAAGATTGAACATGTACAGGTGTTGGAGGTTGTCTATTGAAATTTTAAGGTTGTTATTTTTTATGCTCTCCTTGATTTTCATAGCTCAAATTTAGGTGAGCCATATTACATTTAAATAAGGGTTATATTTCTATCAAGGTTGACTAGGAAATGCCCCTATTACAATATCTTTTTTAATGGAGTCTTATTGTAATATATTGCACATATCTGTAGGATGCTTAGAGAGTGAGCATATCCAACACACTAGTGTCGAATGCGATGGACCTATAACTATTTTATGAATAAAAGAAATTAAATTTGAAAGTTTACCCTCAAGGCTACTAGTACTTACCTTATTTACTCACTTAATAGTTCTATCCATCTTTTTCCTGAATTGTTAGAGATTTTTTCACGATATTTGAAATAAATTGCCTAGTCGCTTCTAATGTCTTTTTTTGTTAAAGCTCCTTCATTATCTTCATCTACCATAGTCCTATCCACTGATAGTGACCCTTCGTAAAATTACTAAATCAAATGTTGCTTCTTAGGAATTTGAAGGTATATGTAGCTAGCACATAATTCCTTAAATCTCTTAATATTTGTATAAAGTTTATGTAGTGAATTTTTTATTCCACATATCTCATTTCTAATATTGGCAGCTTGTGATGTAGGAAAGAAATTATTCAAGAACAAAATTTTCATTTTATTCCATGTTCTCATTAAGCTATAGGGAAGATAGTAAAGCCAATCCTTTGTCTTATCTCTTAGAGAGAATAAAAAGGCTTTGAAATTAATTTGCTCTTTGTCACTCTTTGTGGCATTATTCCAGAACAATCCACATGGAATTCTTTTAAGTGTTTATATAGATCTTCACTTGTAAGACGATTAAAGATAAGGATTAAGTGAATCAAACCATATTTCAACTCAAACTCTACCTCAACATCTTGAAATCTTATACATAAGGGTTACAAATTCAAATTTGGTACATCTAACTGCCTCAACATTCTATTGTTAGGATTTGCCATTTTCTATTCAACTTTTTAGAAAATAAAGTATCCACTAATTGTTAAATCTATCTACTTCCACCTTTAGAAATGAAATTAAGAAACTAAAATAGTTTCTTGACAATAGTGCAAAATTTTTGATCGGCTTATCAAAACCCTCAAAATTATTCTATAATTCATTAAACCATTATAGTAATCACAAACTGGCTTGAATCCTAAGAGAATTAAATATTAGTTCCATAATTGAATTGACAAAACAGAAGGGGAATGATTAGTTTAACTAGTAAACTAAAATTAGCAAGAAAGTAAAAAGAATCAACTATGTATAAAAGTGAGAAATTTAATTTTACCTAACTCCAATTCAAGTGAATGATATCATCCCATTGTAACTCTGATTATTGGTATAAAAAGAATATATTTTACAACTAAAGCACTTAGTTTGAAACCTATTAAGATAGTCATAATAAGTTTTAATTCTCTAAATTAGTTGATTCAAATCTAGCATTTAAATCAAAAGTTGCTATTAATTGATTGTATCAATCATTTATGACAATTATAGATCACTAAACTCATGGATAATAACATAATAATTACCATTTAATTAATTTATCATATCAATCAGTATAAATTACTCATGAAATAGAAGAGCAAGAAACAAAAAAATAGTTGAATTAAAATAAAATTCAAGTTCCGAAGTTACAAATGGAGTTTTAATTCTACTTTGTATAAGAAAATTCATAATTAGCTACCCATGACTATCTTTTCACACCAAAATAGAGAAGTTGAAATAATGGAAAATAACATATTTCTCCCTCTCCAAATTATAGTCTACGAATATTCTAAAGATAATGATTAAATCAAATCATAGTCTATATATAATATGGCTAAAAATAAAGTTTCCTACTTAGATTAAATTTCCCATAGTGAGTTTTACTCTTAAGCGTTCTTATCATTTTCAACAATTTGTCATCTTTTGCTCCATTTTCCCACAATTTTTAGCTATGAAAATGATGCTCAAATTAGATATTTAAATCCAAATATGGTCCAATTTCCCCTTCTAACCTCCTAAAACAAAATAAGTTTCAATTTTACTAATTAAGAACCGAAGTTAACCAAAAACAAAAGAAATAAGTCTAATTACTATGATCTAATCATACTATATTTTTATCAATTTATTTTTAAAAAATAGATATTAAAATAAAATAATAGTAATCATACCAACTTCATCATATTCCATTAATTAGCTATATAGAAATTAATATTAAAATAATATGATAAATATTAAATAATTTTTAAATTTGAAATATTTTAATAATTAAAAATAAGATAAATTACACATCTTGACCCTTTTCTCTTTAACGAAGCATATGAAATCTGTTTTGAAACAAGTGGAACTCATTCATGTGGGACTGAAACCATCTAAAAAAAATTGTTTTGTTTTCAATAACTTTGCCCTTTTAGTTAATTTATTTCCACTGTAGCTTTGTATTGTTGGTTTATGCTCTACAACTAGTCGTTAGTTGTAGTTTAATGACAAAATAATTTAAAGGTATTCTTTATCTTTTAAATATTTAGACGTATATGATAAAGCCCATGCGATAATTATACATTGCAAATAAAATTATGATGTGATTTTAATTATGATATTCAAATTACATTTATGTATTGTCCCAAAATTATTCTTAGTCATTGTTCTATTAAGACTAGATATTAATAAAATGTAAAAATATTAGCACACATTATATTTTTCCATATAAAAGAAATAGTTAATCTCATAAATTAAAGTATGGAGATTCTTAAACAAACATATGGATGCTTAATAGAGAACAAGTTCATTGAATCATTTTCCTACGAGAAATCTATTTGGAACAGTACTTGTATATCTATGAAAATTCTCTTGTTGTGATGATTGTATAAGTGATCGTTTGACTTGAGATCTCTAAAGACATTTTGTATAGGGATTATTATGTTTTCATACTACTTATAACTTGTTCTAGTCAATGATAGGTTAGTCACTAGTCATTGGATATATCATGAACTATATGGAGGTAGTTGAGTGATCAAGATAAGATTCATCACCTTAAAGTAATTAAGCATAATGTTTCATTGTTCTCGATTAGTATTGATTCAGAAAATCGTTAGCCAAGGCGAAACAACGTATTGTAAATAATTTACAAATTTGATTAATTGAATCAATGACTAATGGTAGAGAACTAATATGATTAGAGTCAGACATTGATTACATGCTCTATGATTAATTAAAACAATGTATGACGAAAGAATTGAATTATACGAAAAAAATCATGCATATAAAGGTTAATCAAAATCATTTTAACATTCCTAAATATTTGGGTGGTCATGATATATTGCTAGATGCCAATCTTAATCTATGGATATAAATTGTTTAATTAGAGAATTAAAGATAAATTAAATGAGTTTAATTTATCAAATCCTAAATATGGTTTAGGGTTATTTGTATCAATTGCCAACATATTTGGAAACCTAATAGGTAACACATTACGAACAGGTTGAAGAGATAAAATATATTTTAATTAAGTTGGACTTAATTGTGAAGTTTGAGAAACTTTGTACTTACATATGAGATATTTAATAAATAAAGATCAATATGAGATATTGAATCTTATTTCAGCGTAATTGGTATTTAGTAAGAATTATTTGTAATTCTAATTAAATTTTAATTTAGAATCAAAATTAAAATTTAATTTCAATTAGATTATTAAAATGTCCAGAACCTATTATAAATAGGCTTAAGTTTTAAAGGAGTTAGTAGTTTTTGCCTAACACAGAATTCTCTTAACTTGTTCTGTAGATATCATTAGAGACCGAATATTTGTGCAGCTACAATAGTTAAGATGAGTCAGTTTCAGAAACGGTTTGAGGGATACAATAAGAAAAGAATCAAGCTCTACAATAAGATACAAATTATATTCACATTTTATTATAATTTATGTGTTAATTATTTTATATAATTTTAGTGATCTTGGCTTTTGGTAAATCAAACGAAAAAGTTTTGTGATTATTATGTTACATGCAAGCTCAGATCCCAGCCCAATTTCCTAACATGCAGTACTATACAATAAGAGTATTATCCTTGTACTCTTGGGCCACTTAATAATATCATATTATATCGATTCACATATAAGAGCTCCTAACTTGAGATTATGATCTAGGAATTTAGAAAAAGTCAGTTATTGTACTAAGTTAAATAATAGTTTTAGAATAAGGCATTCAGTGCCGGTTCTCTATTAAGACTTAAACATGGATTGTTATTAAGTCGACATTTTAAGATAAATTATCAAATTATTCAATATAAAGTTTTTTTATTTACTATTCCGTAATTTTATCAATTAATTGATGAATCTTAATCTTACTAAAATAAAGCCGATTTAGTAAGATCAATCAAATTTTAGGAGAATTATCTCTCATTGACTCTTACGCCAACCCAAACTGAAGTCCTCAAACCTCAAACCCATCTCCTCAAGACCATATCTACGTTCTATTTAAACTTAATTTTAGTTTATCTAAAAAAAGTATATTTTTAACGTTTTCATGTTCTAAATAATAACAAAAAAGATTTTAACGTGTGAAAATAACATAATTAAGATTGATTATATATATAAGACTTCAGATCAGTTACTCTTACACTCAAAATGCTTCTTATGTGTAAGTTTAAATTTTTTATTAATTTGGCTTGGTTTAAGTTTAAGCAAATCAAATTTAATATGATGATTTTACGTTAAATCAAGCTAGTTCAATTTAAATTAGAATTGACGATGAACTGAGTTTGACTCAAGCATTTTTTATCAATGAGTTTGAATTAGGTTCTTCAATTATTGAATAAAATAATATCATTTTAATAAAATGACATTGCTTTGGCTTGAATTGATCCGTCGATACTTCTAAACTTGAGTTCAGAAATTTGAGCCTAGTTCTAAATTTGAGCTTCCTACACTTCCTAATCATACTTAGGGATGTGATCTACTGTATATTTCTTGAATTTATGTTTGGCAGGTAAATAAATGGATGTAATATTAATACCAAATGGCATTGTTGCACGTATACAAAGATTTATTGCCAAAAGAGTAAATATAATTTACAGAGAGCAGATAAATTATGCATAGATCTTCGTAGTTATCAGGTGATATAATAATGGTTATGAATCATATAGTTGTTTTTGCAATTGGGTTTTTGTTTTGTCAATACACCATATCACATGAAGATTATTCAATATCAAGAGTAAGCTTTCTTCGTAATATTAACCTCAATGCAATTCTTGGGGCTCGTCACTTTCTTTGACAATATTGCAAATTTTACAACCCTTTACACTGTCAAGTTTCAATCTCAAGTGTCCCACGTTTTAAATAACGTGCAAAATTGAGAGGGAAAAACGGTTCTTCATATTCTGGGGATGGATGCAATCAGTAGATTAAAGATGGGTTTAATGGGAGTAAACAAAAGAAGAAGACTTCAAAGTTTCATAGAGTGAGGTTGGTTGATGGCATTATGAAAGCTTTATTGAATGTTAATAATGATGATCTTGATCTTGATCTTGATCCTGATCCTGATCCATGTTTAGTTTCACACACAATGGATTAAATAATAATAATATGTTAGATTTAAAATAAACCTACAGTATGAACCCATATTAATCACGTTAACTTATCAAGAGTAAGCTTGATTGTAAAAGCGTACTTCATTCCAATGGAATGGACATGATTGAAGTGTTACAGCTCCTTTCGATTTTAGCCTTCCAAAGATACGTATAGGTTATCTGCCTTTTTTCCATTGATGGGGTATTAAATGAAAAGACCCTAATTCACTTTTGGAACCATAACCACCCACTTATAATTAGGAATATAACACTAGAGTTTCTACATATATATTAGCTCATACTTAATCAAATGATTTAGGCCCATTAAGCTTAAACCTTGTTGGATCACTTTTAATTTTGAACCAAATCTTATAGTAGCTCATGACATATAATTATTAATATGTACCTATACTAGTCCATTGAAATTCTAAAAATCTCTTAGTTAGACTACATATACACAATACCTTATAATTTTGTATTATAATAGACGTTATGAGCTTAAAACTGCTATTACAAAATCATTTTTAAACAATCTTGCCCATCAATAATATTAATATATGATCAAAGGAACCTTTGTTACAATTATCATGACTAGACCTATCAGTGATCACATACATTAATATAATTAACATGAATCAAGTATGACTGTGTAGCATAGGAATTTCATAAAAGACCTTAAGTGGTAAACCTTTAGTTAACATATTCACAATCATAAAGTTTATCCCAATATATTCTATAAACGATTTAACCACTTTGAATTCTTTCATTAATAACTAGGAACTAAATGTCGATATACTTTGACTTTAATGTGCTCTTGTTATTGTTGACATACTACTTATTATTACAAAATAACTTTAATAGTCTTTTAGGGCCATTTATAATTCACGACCTAGTGATAAAGTTTTGTAATCATATCCTATGATTGGATGCCTCATAATATCCTATAAACTCAAATGCCATATTGGAAGAAGCTACGAGTGTTTACTTAGTAACTTTTCTAGGAAATAGCTCTTCTAGCAAGTAGGTAAATATAGACTGAAGTAGATCTACAACTATCTAGGCATTCCATAAAATTAGAGTCAAAATAGCAAATGATCTCTAACTTATCTAATCTCCTATTATGAGTACGCAATCTTTTTTTCTCTTAAAATATCACAAAACCCTTTTGAATACTTCCAAATAATCCATTTCCAGATTGCTCAAATATTTGCCTAACTTTCCAATAATATAAGCAATATGTAGATACATACATACTTGAGCATACATTAAACTTCCTATAGTCGAATCATAAAGAACCTTTTGCATTTCTTTAGTTTCTAAATCATTCTTGGGGCATTGATTGAGGCTAAATTTATCTCCTTTAGCAACAAGGGTATCCCTTACCATCCTGTAAGTCGAATCTCTTAAGTGTCTTCTTAGTAAAGATTTTTTGTGATAACCTAAGAATACCATAGTAATGATCTCAATGTATCTAAATCCTCAATATAAAAAAGACATCATAAGATATTGTATTTAAAAATTATTTGATAGAAAATTTTTGGTTTTGTGCATAAAGTCTATATCGTTGCTAGTAAGCAGTATGTCATTAACATATAAAACCAAAAAATATACTTACTCCTAAAAAACTTATAGGATATACATTCATCAACCAAATTCATCTCAAAATCAAAATAGATGACAACTTGATGGAACATATAATGCTATTGACGAGAAGCTTACTTAACTATATAGATGGATTTCTTTAATTTTCAAACCATCTACTTTGAATATCTAAACACGAAGTTTTCAACTCAATCCATATAAATTGTCTCGCTAATGTCACCATTAAGTAACATTGCCTTGACATCCATATGAAATAACTCAAGATCAAAGTGTGTTGTAAGTGCCATTATAATCCTGAAAGAATATTTTCAAAACAATCATTGAGAAAGTTTCTATAATCGATGTCTTCCCTTTAAGTAAAGCCCCTTATGATAAGATGTGCATTATATTTTTCCAACCTTTAGGAAATGTGACAAGATCCCAAAGATCATTGTCTTTCATAGAATTAATTTCCTTGTTCATGGAATTAATCCACTTTGAGAATTATAACTTTCAATAGCTTAGCAGAAGATGATTAGATCATCCTCCACCATGCCAATGTCCATATCATGTTCTTTGAGCAAGATAATATAATCATCCTGAAGTGCATTTTCCTCTATCTAGTGTATCTTCTTAATGGCATTTGTTTTTGATGTTGTTAAGTTTGTCATCTAGGGATGTTCAGTTGATCTTAATCAAGGAGATTTCGCCACTGTCTTATTGCTTTAGAATTGCTTCTTGAATAATGTTAAGAGTGATGACTTAATTATGGTCAATAACAATTGTAGGAAGAGAAAGAAATTTCTCTTTACACACAATATTTTTAACCTTGTCCCCCCTTCAAACTCAATATCCTTAAGGAAGGAATTTGATATTTCCCATCTCAAAAATAAATTTACCTATTAGATCATAAAATTTGTACTTGTGTGACTGTTCAAAGAATCTAACAAAATATCTAATGATTGTTCTTGAGTCTAGTTTCCTTTCATTAGACCTACAAGGCCTTGCCTCACCTGAATAACTCCAAATATGAAAATGTTTTACACTAGGCTTTCTGCCTGTCCATAATTCATAAGGATTTTTGTCACTATTTTATAAGTTGGAACTCTATTGAGAAAATAAGTTGTCTTTAATGCCTCTCCTTAGAGTGAATTTAGTAAAATAGTATACAAAATCATACTCTTTACCATATACTTTAATATCATATTTCATCTCCTATCAATATCGTTCATGCTATGGCTCCTCGGCATAGTCAAAACTTAACATACTCAGCGCACAAGGCTCCTCTCTTTGTGGGGGTCTATGGAAAGTCATAATATATGCAGCCTTCCCTTTGTATTTTTACAAAGAGTCTGTTTCCATAACTTGACCCTATAACCATAAAGCAACTTTACTAGTTGCTCTAAAGCTCACCCTCGATATAGTACTATGGAAAGATACTACATTTCTTTAGGAATTCAGTGAATGGTCTTAGAATTTGTTCACTTAATCATCATATTTTTTATAATATTAACTACCACATTTAGATATAACATTACTAATCCTTTTTCCAAGTTGGTTCTTAACCTCAGCTTTGAAAATTTTGAACTTATCTAGTGTTAGTGACTTTTTATGAATGAGATAAAGATACCCATAACATGACTATTTGTCTATAAATGTAATAAATTATTTTTGACCATTCCAAAAAAGTGTAGGAAATAGCCTACAGATATTTGTTTGGATTAGTTCTAAGATATTTGAAGATTCTTTAGCACTTAATCTCCTTATGTTTTTCGACTTTCCCTTATTATACTTGATATAAACTTCAAACTTTGGTAGATCAAGTGGATTGAGAATTTCGTCTAACATAAGCCTTTTAATTCTTTGTTTAGAGATATATCATAAATGTTTATGCCATAACAAAGTAGAATTACTAGTTGTTAATTTTATAGTAGCCTGTGTATTAACATGTGAGGATTCACTAGATGAGGTAATTATATCAAGTTAATATAGGTTATCATATTTTGATAAACAATCAAAATTGATAAGTTTTGGCTCATAAAAAAGACTAAGTTGTCCATTTCTAAAGGAACATTAACAACCAACATTGTCTAAATAATATCAAGTCGTCAATGATAACCTAAAACTCCTTATGGCCTCGACTTCAATTGTCATTCCATCACCTACACAAATGTATCTTTTACTTTCATCGGGCTTTAAATAGCTTAGGCAATCCTATATGGACACATTTATGTGAGTAGTAGCACTAGAATATAACCACGCACGGAGTGTGTCTAGGTATTGAGATTAAATTAACATAAAAACAAATCAAAGAAAAAATTACCCTTCTTTATATGCCAAGCATGATGTTTGGTACTCTCCTTTTCTTGTGAGAAGTTTTTCTATATAAGTTGTAAGCAAATTCCTTTGTTTGTTATTTTTGCTCCCTATGTTGCTTATTTTATGGTAGAGTACCCATAACATCCTTATCTTTCTTTTTGTTCTTATTATTACCCTAAGAGTTGGAAGTTAAGTGAGCAATTTCAACCTTCTCTTGCTTTAATCTCCTTTCTTCTTGCACATGATGTGAAATAAGCTCATTAATAGACCATTTCTCTTTTTGAAAATTATAACTGACTGGATTCTACGGGAAGCAAAGAGATCTAAACTAAATGCACAAGTAAGTCTACATACAACTCTAACTTTAGTGCATTTAGTTTTAAAGTAGAATGAGACATTTATAGAGTGTATTCCCTAATATTCCCTTTACTCCTACATCTCATAGAAGTAAGACTTGTTAACAAAGTATTTGTTTTTTCTTTTCATTTTTAGTGAAGAGTTGCTTAAGTTCTTTAAGAAATAATTTAGCATCCTTCTCTTCAAACATTGAGCCCACAAATGTTTTTAGAGCTTAATGTTTCTATGATCATAAGACTTATGCGATATGAGTGGAAAGAGAGTTTGGGGGATGTTAAATCTCTACTTTCTTATATGCACACATGCTGAAAGGCTTCACTCTCTCCCTTCAAAAATCATTTACGGGGGGTATACCCATTTGTTAATTTTGAAAATTTTGTTCTAGTGTAATCAAGTGAAGTGTTGATATTATACATACCCATTTACTCAGAAACCACTTATTATTTGAGAAATGCACATGTACATTGCATCAAGAAGCACACATGTTATTTATTAAATTATATTTTTAACCTGAAAGTAGATCGAATAACAGGTACAAATAACGATTTTATGGCCATTAACACCCAAGTTAGGTGATTATCAGATGGTTAAACATGAAAGTTGAATAAGGCATTTTAATAGCATTGTAAGAATTGCGTTTAATCAAGTTCAACGAGCCAGCACGAAGGGTTCAGATCACTTGTTTTCGTTACTTTATGCTTACTCTATTCTATAAACATTTATCCATTGAATTTATATGGGTCAAAATATGACTTTGGAAATCTTCACCTTTCTTGCAATGCCACATAATAGATTGAAGAATTCCCTTTGCGTATAAAACATATTCATATATCAAGTTTAAGGGCAATTCGTGAAGAAAGGAGGCAAAGCAAGGCAAGGTGGAGCAACTAGTGACAGTAGATCTGATGATAGCAAGCAACTGCAGCACAAGGAGGAACAGGGGAGTGTCCCCTCCTTTAACCTAGATCCAAATCTGACGAAGGTGACCCAAACAAACAGAGAGACAACAGAAGAAAGCGACGCTAAGACACATGGGAGCTCCATAGTATCATCTATGGTGGAGTTCCCTACTCTCTCACGTGAAGTTGCTCATAGAGCAAAACCTGGATATGGCGTTGGAGTTGATGTCTCTAGAGTCTCTAAGACCTTCATTTTGAAAATTTTGCTCTAGTGTAATCAAGTGAAGTGTTGATATTATACATACCGATTTACTCAGACACCACTTATTATTTGAGAAATCCACGCGTACATTGCATTAAGAAGTACGCATGTTATTTATTAAATTATATTTTTAAGCTGAAAGTAAATCGAATAACAGGTACAAATAACGGTTTTATGGCCATCAACTCCCGAGTTAGATGATTATCGGATGGTTATATATGAAAGTTGAATAAGGCATTTTAATAACATTGTAAGAATTGCATTTAATCAAGTTCAACAAGGCCAGCACGAAGGGTTTAGATCACTTGTTTATGTTACTCTATGCTTACTATGTTCTATAAACATCTATATATTTAATTTATGAGGTCAAAATATGACTTTGGAAATCTTAACCTTTCTAGTAATGCCACATAATAGACTAAAGACTTCCCTTTGCATATAAAACCAGATTCATATGTCAAGTTTGAGGGTGATTCGTGAAGAAAGGAGGCAAAGCGGGGCAAGGTGGAGCAATTGGTGACAGCTGATCTGACGATAGCAAGCGACTGCAGCACTAGGAGGAACAAGGGAGTGTCCTATCTTTTAATCCAAATCCAAATCTGACAAAGTTGACCCAAACCAATGGAGATACAACAGAAGCAAGCGACTCTAAGACCTATAGGAGCTCCACAGTAATGGCCATGGTGGAATTCCCTACTCTCTCGCTTGAAGGCGTATTCCTACTCGGTGCGCGGGCGCTTCGGATCACTGTCGCCTTGGGCCT
>JANSVB020000195.1:1156243-1177743 GCA_025504935.2 Erythroxylum haughtii
TATATTCATTCTGGGGTGTTTACACTCTTTTCTTCTTCCTTTTTTTTTTTTTCTTAATGAACGTCAACTTAATTGCGTGTTACAGAAATATTTAAATTCAAAGGCGGTAGTTTAATTCTGTCCTCCAATCACCTTTTCACGGCCTTCATCTTTTTACAACCAAGGATTTTTCAGGTCCATTGTGCACTGTTTAAGCATTATAAATTCATTAAACATCTCACGTTACCCTTTCCTTTGGAATCATTTTAATAAACAGAAAAGATCATCTCAAATATTGGTGAATTTTGCCCTTTTCTGCAATCTTATTTTCAATCTGGGTAACGATTGGAACGCGGAAACACACCACAAATGCCACAGAAAAGTGATTTATAGTCTCCTGAATCAACTAGTACTAGCGTCGCTGAAAGGACATTAACTTACCTGATGCCCTCTGCATCACTTATATAAAGTCCCTAGCATGAATATTTAAGCTAAAATTCTTCAGAGTTTGAGTGGATCAACCAGCAGGGACAGAACCTGCTTCTTGTTTTCACGGTCTTGTACACCAAACCCATCTCCGTGCTGGTAAAGATAATGCACTACTCGTGTCATGTTTGTGTTGATATTGACAAATAATTTCAGCTCTGGAGATTGATCAGTGAAGCATTGACCGTTTAATTTCTTCCATGTTTTGTTTATAATCCCATTGATGTGTTTCCTGGCTTCATCTTCGGAAACATCCATTTCCCTCATGTAAGAAATAATTGATGAAGCTGCATCTCCTCTCTCTTGCTCTGCCTGTTGAAGAGTCAATGAATGTTTAGACTTCACGTTGGAAGTAAGAAGATCAATAAGTGTAGAAATAAAATCCAATAGTAGGTAACTACCACTGAAGTACCGAGGTCGTTGCAGAGTCGAATTATAAGGGAAATATTATAAATCAGATCTTTATTCTTCGCAAGAAATTTTGCCAGCTCTTCTGTTGGATCATTCATTACAGAGAAGAATGAATGAACTGAAAGCACAGTCCCTGACGAGGAAATCCATGCGTTAGCTAAGTACTCCTGTAAAGATGGTACTTTTCCTCTATGATACCATTTTGCTTCTAGAAACAATGACTTGCAAAAATCAGCCCACTGGAGATGAAGAATAAGCAATGGTCAGAAACCAAGCACATTAGGAAGTTATATCTCAAATTAATATAACCAGATGAGATCAGAGTTAATACCACTTTCTTCAAGTGAAGCTCTACTTCGTACCAACCTTTCTCCCTTTGTATTTCATAAGCAATTTCACTGGTAATATCTGATAGCACTTGGAAACAGATCTTCATACATTCTGGTAGGTGCTGAACTCGACTGCTATCCCACCTGAATATTGTTACTTGTTAGCACGTGGACTTAGTTAATCTCCTTGAATTGTTGGATAAAAAGTTCGGGAATTACCAACCTAGCTACTGCCTTGGTGAAGTGCTCTAGTTCCTCCAGTGAACCATAGATATCGTAAACATCATCAATGATTAATATCATTATAATAACTTTTGTTAGCCATTTCCTGAAGGAGCTATACCGACGTTCATGTACCAGCCCTACAGTGCACATGAAGCTCTCAACAACGCGATCCCTTGTAAAGCTCATGCTCTCTAGTAGATTCAAATCTCTCCACCACCTAACAAAATCACAACAGTAATACCATATGTAGAGTTACTTTCTTCTGTCCGGTCTACAATCGTATGCCTCAATTAATGTAACTACTTGAAAATATTTGTTACAAATCAATGTCAACTATATACCTTGAAATGTCTTTCAAATCTTTTTGGAGTCCGGCCTGGACCATATTGAAATTGAGTTTTGATAACTCTAGTATAGACATATTCATGTCGTTCTGTTTCTCATAGGCATTGATGTGCCACTTAACGTCAAACCATAGGACCCTTCGGTGCGATGGAAGCTCCAGAAAATGCGTTAGATATTTGTTAAGGCTGCTATCGGCACTACAACATGTACTCTTTAGAGTTCTTGTCGTGAAAGCATTCGCCTCGTCCAAGATATCTTCACCTTCTGAGGCCAAATGTGAGGCCTCATAAAGCTCGATCAGTCCCTCTACGTCTGTGCATTTGCTTTCTACGAAAGAGCCCATCTCGTCCACAAAGCCACTGAACATATCTGGTACCAAATATATGAACTTGGATTAGGAATAACAAACTAGGAGGGAAACCACATGTCGATATTAGGATTTTCACCTTGTGAAACCTCGTAACCGTGCTGCCTGAGAACTTTGAAACATAATGCAATGGTATAGAGATCCTCTTGCCCGACGACGCTATATCTATCGTTCTCCAGTGAAGAGGCTACGTTCATAACAGCTTCCTTGATTTCCTGCTCAAAGTGGTTTGCGAGGCCCACCTTCCTGATTTTGTCAACCAGCTCCAACTTAGTCAACAAGTCCAAGGCTCCAGCAAACACAAGCCTCACATTCGCCTGTAGGTTCTCCACTTGCTTTTGATAATACTCTTCCTGCAAGAAAACATTACACATTAATTTCAGTATGCGTGAAAGAGTTTTAAAAAAAATTATGTATAACCAAACCCACATCATAATTGCTGGAAAGAGACTGCAGGAAATCATATTTCCACACATTTGGTTTATAATTAGAAGATCGCCTATTTTGGGTTTCAGAACTTGTGTGATGATACTGAAAAAACTGTTGCCCCACTTTCGCTTGTTTATTGTAATCCATTTGAACTGAGAAAATGTGTATTGGTAAAGATGATAAATTACAATATGTCGAATAAAAAATAAAAAAGCTGAGGAAAGTTGTACAATACTTGGCTATGATAATCCGCATGGACAATGGAGCTATATATAGGCAACAAGGCCTAAAAATCTGCATTGTGTGAACGGCGCGTAACACGTTTTCTCAAGGGCTTTAAGATGGTCTGAGATGTCCATTCATTAGGTTTTGTAGAATTTGAGGTGGTCGCTTGTCGATGGAAGATTTTTAAGATGCAGCTCTTATAACATTCATTGTCAAGCGTGGATTTTGAATTCTATGCTCGAAGCTTTAGATTCAATTATGACATCAAATGATTGATACAAACGATTTTGAGCCAACAAAAAATAAAATGGAAGCGACGTTAACGCAACTCTTCAAAGGTTTGCAACAATCAAAGAAAGAAACACCAACGCTTAGAATATTATGTGATATGTACGTCCAATTCATGCTCTGTAAAATTATTTTAATCTACAACGCGAAAAAAAATATTTCAAAAATCACCTAACATATTTACCATATTTTCATTTCTCTTTAAAAATAACAACCTATATACACATGTGGATGGAAAACTATGAACTTCATAATCAAGAGATTAATAACATTTAGGCCGAACCTGAAATTCATAAATATGAATTTAGTTCGTAGGCCAAAAATTATAAAAAGCTCGGTCTAATCTAAACCTTAAAAAAAAAAAAAAAAACTAAGCTGGGGTCTCGTTACAAGCAGAAAGTCTTAGATGTCCCATCATAAGGTTCTTGGAAATTTTGAGTTGGTCAAGCATGTCCATGGAAGATTTTGTGAGATATAACTTTTTTTTTGGTTGCCTGCTCGGTAATTTAGGAGAGTCTTAATTATAGAAAGGTATCTTTAAGTCATTTACAATCAAATTAATCTTCGTTCGAGTTGGATAGGTCCTTTTCGAGAGATAAAGCTCTGACTCTAAATTTTAAACGGTTGCATACATAAGTGTGGTTTGAACCCACAACTTTATTTAAATCAGAAGAGCTCCTTACCAACTCACTTACGTCCTTGGGTTTGAGAGATAACTATATTAACTTCTTATAACATATTGTCAAGTAAAAGAGCAGTCTGGGGTTTGAGAGATAACTATATTAACTTCTTATAACATATTGTCAAGTAAAAGAGCAATCTAAATACTTGAATTGAATTTCTATCACGCAAGCTTTAGACTCGGTTATGACTTCGAATGATTGGTACAGTTGTGGTGGAGTTCCAAAAAGAAGTGGAAGTGACGTTCACGCAATGATTCAAAGGTTTGCAAAAATCAAAGAAAGTACTGATCTAAATCGAGGATCTAAAGTTCCCCAGGATCACATGTACGTACAATTCATACTCTATAAAATTATTACAATCGACAGATATTCTAATATATTTAACTTTTCTTTAAAAATAAAAATCTTACTAATAAGTTGGTGTAGAATAAAAATAAAGAATAACAAGTAAGATTCGAATTTTAAGGATAAGATCTTTTGTTTTAATTAATCAATTTTTATTATATTGTATTAAATCTCATCTATATATTTATACCAATCTTAAATATATAATTAAAATTTTATGTAACAAAATTGAATACCTTTTGAGGCAAACAATCTAGAAGTGAAATATTACGTTCTTTTATGCAGTAGGTCATTCATGGACCTACTGAAATTTGTGGCTGAATGACAAAGATGGACCTACTGAAATTTGTGGCTGAACAACCCTTTGTCATTCATAGACCTGAAATTTGTGGCTGTGCAGGAATCCGGTGCCTCGATTCTTTCATGTAAAACTAAAGAAGATGTGTTCCATGTGAAAGAGATGTCATAGTTATAACCATGTGCAAGAGATGTCATAGTTAATCCACAACATCTATTCGACTATTCCAAGTTTCTTGGTACACGATTGTCTCCAAGAATTCAAAGCTGTTTGATTCACGTCGGCCAAACGATTGATACAGTAATAGTGGATTCCAAAAAGGAGTTGGAAGTGAATATAAACTTAGTTCGACGTTCAAAAATTATAGAAAAATTTCCACCTAATTAGTCCTACATTAATCACTTAATTTTCAATTGATTTTATATGATTATTCAACTATCATTTTATACAAATAAAGTATTTTTTTCAACTCCTATTTATGTTTATCTTGATCAAAGAAAAATATTCAAATATTATGGGATATGGTGTAATATGTTATATTTTATTCACAATTTGGGTAAATAACATAATTCAATATTTAAGAAATATTTTATCTAGTTATTGATAGTTTAGAGGACATGTAAATTATAATCTCAGTTACACAGTTTTCATTTTTACCTTTTATTTGGATCTATAGTCTATTAGTTTATTAATATGTTTTTTTAACTTGTAATGATACAGATGTTTGAAAATAAAGTTATCACAACAATAATACTAACCGTGATACTTTTTGTGGTTCCAAAAATTGTCCATATTCTATTGAAAGGTATGTGCGTGTGACCTTATTTTCATCAAGTTGAACACTGTATTAGTACGAGGATGACATATAGAGACAAAGAAATTATTTAATATAATTAGATATGACAATTTTTTGTTGACTATTAATAAGTTAAGTTTGAGTTGATTGGGTTTTAAATTGTTCGGTGATTTGAGATAATATAAGTTATTTGATGGCTATTTAGTTAATCAGACACGTCATTTGGTGGTTTGGTGTCATATACTTTGTCATGTTGTTTACAGAACTCACATATTATTAGATAAGTCTTTTTGGTTTAGACATAATTTTTAGATAGTTGACATACAACTACAAAATTATCTATAAATGTTAGTTTATGTATTTTAAATAGACTAAGGATGCAGGACATAATTTTTTAACCCTTTTTTTGCACGTAAACCGTAATCTCTCAATTGTTTATGTTTTATGTTACATCATTTTTCCTTCAAAAAGCATCCTTAAAATGTATTTGTTGATTTATGCCCTACAACTAACCACTTTGGTTTTAGTTTAGTGACAAATTTCTTTATTCTGTACATGTTTAAATGCATATGGGGAAGTTTATAGGATAATTATATATTGTAATAAAATTATAATAAGATTCATATTGTATTTTTATATTATCCCTAAATTGTTCCTAGTCATTGTTCTATTAAGACTAGACATTAATAGAACATAAAAGGACTAGCATACGCTATGTTTTTCCTTATGAAGGAAGTAATCGATCTCATTGGCTAAAATATAGAGATACTTAAATAAATATAAGGGTGCTTGTTATAGAACAAGTTTACTAAATAAACCTGATATGATAAATTCATTTGAAATATATCTATGGAATTCTCATCGTGATTATATAAGTGATATGATCCTTTGACTTGGGGTCTTCCATAGTTATCTTGTAAAGGGATTGCTTTTGATATTACTTATGACCAATTTAATCATGGTTTATTCAATCGATAGTCATTAGATGTAGTATGAACTATATGGAAGTAGTTGTGTGATCAAGATAAGATTCATCACTCTAAATTAATTAGGGAGAATTTTTGTTGTTCTCGATTAATATTGATTCGACAAATCCTTGGCTAAGGTAAAATGATATTTACAAAGAACAAAGGACTATCTGCTCACATACAAAAGGTCTTACCATTTAGAAATCGTTGGATATACCAACTCTAATCATGTTGGATGCTTAGATAGCAGAAGATCCACATCAGGTTATGTTTTCATAATGAGTGGAGGAGCTGTTTCATGGAAAAGTGAAAAACAGAAACTTGTAGCTTCTTCAACTATGGAGGCAGAATATATACCCTACTATGAAGCATCATGTCATGGAATATGGTTGCGAAACTTTATCACTGGGCTGCAAATGATTGATGATATAAAAAGACCACTAAAGATTTATTGTAACAATCAAGTCGTTGTACTGTATTCAAATAACAATCGGAGTTCATCGAAATCAAAGCATATCGACATCAAGTATTTGGCTGTGAAAGAAAGGGTTCAGAATCTTCAAGTGTCTATAGAACATATTGGTACAAACTCTAATATCGCAGACCCACTCACCAAAGGGTTGCCACCTTCAGTATTTCATGTACATGTGGCCAATATGGGTGTAGTAGGTCTGTCAGACATGTCACTTTAGTGAGAGTTAATCTTTTAGTTCTATGTATGTTCTTTGATATCTAAATTTTATGTTTTAAGGTTTAAAGTTTCTAAGGTCTAAAGTTATCTTTCTGTACAGACTTTGGTTTATGAAATCTAAGAAATTTCATGTTTATCTGAAAATTCTGAACATATAGAATTTGCTTTCTGTTGCAGTATTGCATAAAGCTTAGAAAGTATTTTGAGGCTCTTTGAGTCACAAATTTTGGACCAGTTGGAAATAGACATGATTATGATCACATCACATGTAATTTCCATGCTACACATCCATACTAGATCTATGTCATTGATTTTGCTAGTATTGTGACAATTGTTCGGTTTAGTCACACAATTAGATGACAAAAGCCGCTTTGATCCTACATTAGTAAAATTGATGGACCAGATTGTTTTGGTATATTTCTGGAATGAGATAGCAAGTTTGAGCGCATTAAGTTTTCTTCTATGTACATTATCCGGAAACACACGTAGCCCAAGTGGGAGATTGTTAGAATTTTATGGGCCACGTGTATAAATATATGTACGTAGATTTCTATCTCGGTTATAGGCCTAATAAAATGTAATCTAACTATAGTAAATTAATTGGGCCTACAGAAAAATTAATTAATTATTCGTATGGGCCTGATGTGTAGAAACTCATTACGAGTCATTGTGGTTAATGGGCTCACAATGGCCTGTAAGTTAAAAATGACTATAAATAGGGTTGTGGTCCTCAAGTCATATCATCTCTTGACATTTTCGCTAAAAAGATTATTGTTAGTTTTCTCTATTCCATAAGGAGAATTTATTCGGTATTTGGATCTTGACTTGGAAGAACACAAATCTATCAAACATTGTTGTTTACGCTTCCGTTGTACAATGGATCAAGGTTAGTGTTCTTATTTATATATATATCATTGTTGATTCTATCTGTGTATGATTCTGGATGATTAAATGTTTAGAAATCGGATTATATTAATCATAAGGTTAAATTTCTCACGTTCGGGTGATAAATGATGATAAAATGCTGTAAAGTGCAAACACATTCATTCGCAAGCTCATGGATTGATGGTAGTCGCCAAATACGGCGCTTTCAGTACAAGGAAACCCTCAGTTCACTTTCCAGGGACGAAGTTGGTAGCATAGGCCCAAGCATTGTTGTTGACAGGATCGGCGAGATGATCGGCCAGATTCTCTAGAGGTCCCTTTCCAGTAACAATAGCCTGAACAAAGAACCCAAACATCGAGAACATTGCAAGTCTACCATTTTTAATCTCTTTCACCTTAAGCTCTGCAAATGCCTCAGGATCATCCGCAAGCCCCAAGGGATCGAAGCTGCCACCTGGGTACAATGGGTCGGTGACCTCTCCGAGAGGTCCTCCCGCGATACGGTAACCCTCGACAGCACCCATTAGGACAACTTGGCATGCCCAAATAGCCAAAATGCTTTGAGCGTGAATCAGGCTGGGGTTGCCCAAGTAGTCGAGTCCTCCTTCACTGAAGATCTGGGAGCCAGCCTTGAACCACACTGCCTCTCCAAATTTGACTCCGTTCCTGGCAAGAAGCTCGGGGAAGACGCATCCCAAAGCTCCAAGCATTGCCCACCTGCAATGAATCACCTCAAGCTCTCTGTTCTTAGCAAAGGTTTCAGGGTCTGCTGATAAGCCAGCTGTGTCCCAGCCATAGTCACCGGGGAATTCACCAGTCAAGTAAGATGGAGGCTCCCCTGAGAAGGGTCCAAGGTACTTGACACGGTCAGGGCCATACCAGGGGCTCCCGGAAGCAACTGACTTTCCAGCTGTCTTCCTCATGGAGACTCTTCCATTGCTGCCGTTAACAGCAGAAGACAACTCCGTCGTTGTGTTCAAGGGAACCGCCTTGCCAGTGAATGTAGACGAGAGAGTCATGGCTGCCATGTTTGTATGGTATGAGTAAAGGTAAGCTGGACTTTTCTTTGCTCAAAGACGTTAGTTTGAAGTATGCATGCCGAAGGAGAAAGCTGGTGTTGTCTTTAAATGGTCTGACGAGGTCCACAATCCTATCCATGTGGATCTTCTACCTTTTCCTCATTGGCTGATGCGTTGATCACAGCGAGTCAAAAATCCTGTTTAGATTTCCAGCCAGCCAAAGTAAGCTAAAGATGAAATTGGTTATTGCAAGACATTCATTTTTCATCCTAAATTCAAGCTCGTGGTCCTCATCAGTTGGTATAGGCCTTACTAGTTTGCATATTTAAAAAAATTATAATGATAGTTTTTTTAATTTTTAAATAAAACAAAATTTATTTTATTATTAATGTTAATATAATTATTTTTATTAGTGACTATAACTAGATATTATATAAAACTTATAGTAAATTAGTTTTTAAATTAATTAAATAAATAATTTTATTTGAATCCTTTATATAATATTTATTAATAACCATTAGTATTAGATTCACTACCTTTTATTAAAATAAATAAATTATTAAATACAAATTATTTTTAAATTGATATATATTTTAATTACTAAGAGTAATTTAATTTGAAATTTGTGTATTTCAAGATATGCTAAACCTAAATTTTATTTAAAAATAATTACTAAATTAAAATTTTTTTCATTTTTAAAAAATAAAAGTTAAAGTAATAATATAAATTGAACAATTAAATTATATTAATCATATTTCTTATTATTTATCAATATTAAGTGATTAAATAAAATATTTAGTTGATAACAAATTAGAGGATGACAAAAAATAAAAATTAGTTTTTATGGTGGAGCTTACTATTTCAGGTTAAAATAATAAGTTATTCGTGTAGCCAATATATACAACAATAACCATATATCGTAAACTGAGATTAGTTTCAAACCAACCACAGCTCTACCTACTTCACAAAGTTGACTGCCAGAAATTGATTAATGCGGTCAAGATGAATTGTCGTTGCTGTTGGATCTTCATTAGGTACAAACAACTATCTAATAATCACATAACATCAATAAGTTGTTACTGAAATATACATAAATTACAAATTAATATTAAAGAAAGGGTTAAATTAGACCCTTTCTTTAATTTGCTTTCAATTGAAGATAAAAGTTTACAAGAACTGTTTAGAGCATTGTAAGAGAGGGAACAAGATCCTTTGTCCAATATTACCCTGTCTTATTTGTCTTATGAATCTCAACCATTTATTTTATTGGACCCGCGCGGGGTCCACGCAGGACTTACACAGAATTCACATAAATAAACGGTTGAGATTTATTGGACACAATAAAACACTATAATATTGGATAGGAGATCTGAACTCGTAAGAGAGAACTTGTAAATGGCTCTTCAAATGGTACAGGGTAAGCCTAGGAATTCCTATGACCCTCATCAGGCTCCTTTATGTTGTCTTTGTTAATGCTAAAAATGGGGAAATAAAAATACACTGCATATTAAAGATATCTTCCATATAATAAATGATCAATGAAAAAAAGATGAAAGAAATCTTTTACTCAACTGTCTGGTTCTCCAACTTGATTAACACCTTCAACAAACCTTTAGTGGAATGCTAGAGTCCATTTTGGCCTAGGCTTTGCATTAGTGGATAAGACCAAAGTTCATGTTCTGGTTTTGCATACTCATTTGTGTTTTAGGGATCATAAACAAGTGGAAGATTGGAACATAAATGTGAGTTATTAGTTTGTGAATTTTTTTTATAGCTAAAGCTTTGAATTTATGGCAATTAAGATAAGTATATCTCTTAGTTTTTATGTTCTCACTCAACATATGGAAATATAAGTATCGAAACCTTCAAAATTAATTTCGATTTTCTAAATTCTTATAATATTCGTAGAATTAGGTTGAATCCTAAGAGAATTAAAAACTTGTTTTTTAATTTCAATTGACAAACAAAGTGGGAGTTTATGATTAATTAACTAATAAATTAAATTTAATAAATAATCAAAATAAATTAACTGAATATAATTCAATTTTAGTTAACTCCAATTTAAGGAAAATATCTAATCTAACTATAATATTGATCATTAGTGTAAAAAGAATATTTTTCACAATTTAATCAATTAGTCCAATACATATCAGGATAGACATTCTAAGTCTTATATTTTCCTAACTTACTTAGTTCAAACCCATCATTCAAAAGAAAAAATTACCATAAATTGATTGGGTATGATAACATTTCACATCATTTAAATGATACCAATAAGCTTAGTGAAAAAGATTAAATACTAATTAAATAATTGAGTTAAATATAATTATTTAGTTTAGTTTTCTTGTTTATCATAAGTTAAATATGCAACTTCTTAAATAACTTATTCCCTACCTATATCAATATTTCTTTATGACAATTATGGATCATTGAATTCACGGATAGCTATAGAATAATCAACACCAAATTAATTTGTCAAATCAATCAATATTAATTATTCATGAAATATAAAAATATAAGATAAGAAATACTTTAATTAAAACATGAATATAAGTTTAGAACAAAATCTCACAAGATTACAATTAGAGTTTTGAGTCCCATTAGCTCACAAAATTACAATTAGAGTTTTGAATTCCCTTAAAATTAAAATATTAGCCACACATGACATTAGTTCCAACATTTAAAATAGAAGAAAAGATGAAAGATTGAGAGAAAACTATAAATAAACAAAAGAGAAAAATGTGCAGAAGAGTGAAATGTTTTTCTCCTTCCTTCATACCCAAAACCTAGCATCCTTCTATCTTGCAAATATTCTTATCTAAAATAAATCCAAATTCTTATATAATAGGGTTGGAAATAAGTTTTATAATTGAATTTAAACTCTTAGAGTGAATATGACATTAGACGTGATCTTGCCTTATCTATTGTATTAACTTATCTACTTTCTATAAAATTTTTTATTTTGATCAATATTGCTCCAATTTGACCCAATCTTCCCTTCTCATCTCCTAAAATAAAATAAATATTAATATCACCATTTAAGAACCAAAATTAACCCAAAAGTAAAGGAGATAGATCCAATGAACATAACCAAATAACATCTTATCAAATTTCTCCACACCAGGTTCATACTTGTCTTCAACCATATATCAATTGAATTCATCAATCATCCTCATAACAACCTCTTATATTCTTTTATGTGATCCAGAAATATCTCAATACTTAATACACCTTAAAAGTTTAAGAAGAAAAATAATAGTTAAGAGAATAAGCATTCATAAGACACATTTTTAGAATGAAAACAAAGCATCACATTAATTCTATTAAAACAAAATGAAAGAAGAGTTGATATCCTCTTATGGATTTTACTTTATATATTTAAAGTGTTTAGGGTTTATTAAGTGTTAAAATCAAATCATAGCGAGTTAATTCATAAACTTGTTCATGAATCATATCTCTACCACTTAACAAAAATTAACTTAATGCATAAATCAAATGAATTTAATAGGGTTGTAATGAGTCTCAGCTAAAGGTATGACAAAAAAGTTTTTAGGTTAAATAAATTAAAGAAAATTATACAAATTTATCCATGCAAGTTTTAATTAAATTAGTTAAGGACTTACTTAATTCAGATAACATCCTTTTAATCACATCCTCTCTTTTTTTTAACTTTTTTTCTTTTTTTTGAACAAGACACATCAAAGAGGAGATTTCTTCTTTTTCTTTTCTTTTTTTACTTTTTACTATACTTCTCTCCTTTCTATAGAAATTGGAAAAATAATGTAACTTGAATCAACATATTTATTCTTCGTAGAAATAGTAAAAATCCTATATAAATAAGTTTGATATAATTCCTTCAAATTATTAAGAAAATTAACAAAAAGAAGGGTTAAATTGGCTTATAATTAGGTTAATATTCAAGAAAATAAAGGCTAAGGCTCAAATTATTTCTCTAGGGGTAAAAATTAAGGTATGTTTTTCTAGGTCAAAAATAGTTATCCTAAATAATCGTATCATATTCATGCATAAATTTACCAAAAATTTAGTCTTAAAATGTATTCAATAAGAACAATTTTTAGCATAAACAAGCTACCTTTGATACACACACCACAAAAAAGATATATTAGCACAAATGTGATAAATGCTGTTAGGGTCAAAAGCTCATATAGATGTCAAAAAGCATCAAGTCTTACACAATTTAATTCAACAGAACCAATGAGATATTTAAAGTAATTTAATTAAAAACACTAACTATGTTTGCTCTATCATGTATTACAACTTAAACAAAAAATGTAACAACAATCAGAAAATTTTAAGACTATCATGAGAAATAATCAATATATGAATCAAAGTATTTATAAGTTTAAACACAAATCACAAAGTTGATCATAGTATATACTCTCACTCTGTCACACTTAAATTATATATTGTCTCCAATGTATGCACAAGATGCTCACATGCTACAAAAATAATCAAAATAAGATAAATCACAAAGTAAAAGACTCCTATTTGTGAGCATCGAAAACATAATGTATTATAGTGTAGGTGGACATGATGTTGTTATAATAGAATTGTCTCTTTTGTTTCTCAATGTATTTGGCTAGTTTTGAACATGTTTTTCTATTGGTACTAGTGGTTGAAGTAGTCCTGGATTGATTTTTGTCACTTAGATAGGGCTCTTACCGCTGTCCTGTTGATGCCTTTTTATGCATCCCATAACTATAAAGAACTGTGATTAATAAAAACTAATCCTAGACAATAATGAGAATAAATAATTAATAAATAAAATAAAAAATGAATATTAATCAAGATAAAAACTAAAGTAAAAGTAGTAAAATCTAATACCAAAATAGTGCCCAAAAAATTGATAACACTTTACATAGATGGTATGAATTGTTTGGCATTGAGACATTAAATAGGTGCGAACTAGTCTGGTGCAACTTGTGCACGTTGCGTATTACTGGAGTTCCTCGGCATTGATCAGCTTGGTGGACTAGTCACTTGGTGGGGTGTTAGACATGTTGATTTGTGTTGTTTCATGCAGCCTGCTGTGCTGAAGTTTGTGGAGGAATTTGCAAATTTAGTGAGAGTGAAGAAGAGAAGCAAAATGAAGAACAAGTTTTCAGTGTTTAAGAAGAAGCTAGAAATGATGATTTTGGTAGCAATTCAAAAATGCTTCAATCCAAAGAACAGAATCTGAATGGTTGAAAATCAGTGTAGGAATGAAGATCAATGCAAGCGAAGTGAGAAGAATGAAGCTACAAGCAGTGAAAGGTTGAAGAATGAAGAATTAGAAGAAGTGCAGCAAGCAAAGAGTTGATATTACATCAACTGAAGAAGAAAAAAACCTGAAGCAGAGTTTGGCATTTTCTGAAGCATGTTCTGAATCAATTCCTGAAGCAACTCAAAAGAAAGTCTTACAAGTTAATGAAGCAGAAGAATTCAGAGTGAAAGTAACAACTGTCATTAGAGGGAATTAAATTAGTTTCATTAGAGGGAATTAAATTAGTTGAAACCGAGTATCACATTTTGTTCCAGCATCAAGCATCTTCTGTTTTTACTTTTTGCAGCTTTAAATCATTAGGAAATCCTATTGTCAGTTTGTGTTAATGTATCAACCAACAGCTTTACTTTTGTACTTGTTGAACCAATGAGAGTAAGATACTTGTCAAAATCTTACTCATTAGTTGTTTTTCATCTTTCATTTTGAGTCATTGATGTAAGTGAGCAAGAAATGTGTGAGAGCTAACTTGAAAAAGCTCCATAACACTTACCCAAGTAATGAAACAGTTGCAGCATATGAAAAAAATTCATCTTCTTCTCTTCATCTTAATCTTCTGCGTATGAAAATTTTCCTTACTTTTAGTGTTGATCTTAAGTTGTCTTGAATGTGTGTATAGAGTTATGCTGAGAAAAAAATTTCTAAGAATGGAAAGAAGCAAATTTGAAATTGAAAATTTCCATTTATGAAGAATTGAAAAACCTCATAGTCTTTATACATCAAAATCTTACAAACACTGAAAACCAAAAGCTTTACAAACACTTGTGATTAGAGTGACTTTACTATATTTTACAGACTATCCATTTATTATACTAAGTGTGCATGCTATCTTTGTGAATCCTCCTTGGAGCAAATTGCATTGTTCAGAAGTTGCTGCTGGAGACCAAAGTGAATCTTCAAAATTGTTGCTGGTTAGAGTCATTTAAAATCGTCTTCAGGCTTGAGTTTGGAACAAACTTGAAGTTCAGATTTTTGTTGAAGTGCAAGGACTCTTGCTTTCATTTTCCACAAGACACCTGGATAGGGATTAGTCTGGCACCTGTGTAGTGCTTGGGTCTTCCTGATTTTTCTGTAGCTGTTGACGCGTGCTGGGAGGATAAGCTGGACTGGCGTGGTCGATGGCTACATGTTAGAGTTGGACATGGAGCACAGGTAGAAGCTACTGGACTTTGTTGCGTTATGACTGGATCGAATTTAGGGAACCTAAAGAAAAGAAGAAAGTTAGGTTTAATTTTGTGTTTTGAATTTTTTGTTTTTATATTAAAAATAAAGCAGACACCTTGGAGTGTCTCTTTTGCACGAGCGAGTCAATAAAAGGACCTATCAACATATCCTCGACAAAGGTCAACAACGCCTATCGAGGTGGACAGCCAGTCTATTATCAATAGTCGGACGAGTCACGTTGACACAATCAGTCCTTGCATTACTTCCCATCTACACTATGCAAACGGTTCGACTGCCTCGGCTTCTATGTGATGAGTTGGAGAAAATGATACATAAGTTTCTGTGGAGCTCGACCCCAAACAACAAAAAGATAAACTTGATAAATTGGGACACGATTTGTCAACCTAGAGAGAAGAGAGGTCTAGGCATTCGAAAAATTCGGGAAACGAATGATGCCTTACTAACAAAACTAGGATGGTCAATGGTTTCTAAACCACACAAGTTTTTGGTACAAATCCCTTTTGTTAAATATAAGTTTGATACTAACAATATTCTATCTTCTCTTGTTGCTACAGGTGGTTTGATGGTTAGAAGAGTATCAAAACTACTTGGCACCATGTGTTGCAGGGTATGAAATGGACGATATGTGATGGCACTAAGACTAGATTTTGGCTCGACCCTTGGGCTGGAAATTGGGGCTCCTTATCTGCCATGCAGTGGCTCACATCCCCCATGAAATTATAGCTCTCTGCACTCAAAACTTTGTGGACATGGCTGGTAATTGGAAATGAGATGCATTTCAAGATCTGCTTCTTTTCTAGATTTGCTTGACCATAGCAGGTATACTACCGCCTAAGCCCTACTTAGGCCCTAATAAGCTAATTTGGAGAAATTTGGACAATGGGCAGTTCACTACAACAACTACCTATTCAATGATAATGGAACAGGAAGATGCTTCGCCCACTGGGTTTTGGAAGACAATTTGGCAGTGGCAGGGCTCACAATGAATTCGATCATTCCTTTGGCTCCTCTCACATGATCGATTGCTTTCTAACCAACAACGGGTTCGAAAATAGTTAACGACCGATGCTACATGTTACCATTGCCTATCAAAAGAATCATCTCTACATGTAATTCTTGATTGCCCTAAATCCGGACATTTGTGGAGTCTGTTCCCTCCATAAGTAGTCTCTCCAAATTTTTTCACCTTGACGTCCAAGGAGTGGCTAGCTAGGAATCTACAAACACACCGTAAGGTACGTGACTTACATTGGTCAATTATCTTTAGTGCTGTTTGTTGGTTTTATGGTTTTAGAGAAACAAGGCCCTTTTTGACGAGCACTTTGCTTGGCCGGGTTCCCCAACTCATCAAGTTCTAGAGTATGTCCATCAGATTCAAAAGGCGTCGATCTAGCATAGTAGAACAAAACTTGCTAATTGTCCTCGAAGCGAACAATGTCTAGGTTGGCAAAAACCTCCTCAGGGATGGGTTCAACTAAATATAGATGGAGCAAGCAAAGGATCACTCCTATCGGCTACAGTAGGTGGCTTGTTGAGAAATAGTTCAGGCGCTTGACGTGGAGGCTTTGTGTAGAATATTGGATGGTGCTCCGCCCTTTCTGTAGAACTTTGGGGAGTATTTTCAGGCCTGAATCTTGCCTGGAGCTTGGGTCATCGTCGTATTGAATTAGATATCGATTCGTGTGAAGTGATTAATTTAATTTCAACCCCATCCTAGTGCCAAATGTCTCTTAATTCCCTTGTTTTGGGTATTCATGAGTTATTTACTCAGAACTGGGTAGTCCTACCTAAACACACTTTTAGGGAAGGGAATACATGCGCGAACTGGTTCGCCAACTATACCGAGCGTTTTGAGATCGGGATCACTAATTTAGATATTACACCCCTAGGGTGCCTTTCAATCCTCTTAGAGGACATGTCGGGGGTTTGTCTCCCAAGACTCATTATGTAATTTTTTTGTATTTTCTCTCCTTATATAAAAAATAATAATAAAGAAAGAAAAATATAATATAATATTTCTATTTATTTATCTCATCATATTATTTCTTTTCCTATATTCTGTTTTTATGTTTTTTATTGTTATATATTTTTAATAAAAATCACAAATTCTTTAAAATAAAACAATTCACTAATAAGTATAAAGCGCCTTGTGGATGTTAGTATTTTGAAATTAAAAAGGTTTCATTCCAAAAAGTTGAATCATAAAAAGTAAGATTTCATCTTATGAATTTTAGAATTATAATATTTTGGGTGATTGCTACTCTAACCTGATCTATGTAAGGTGTGATCATGCTTTATGAATTTTAGTAATCTAAAACTTTTAGTCTTTTATCTTGACAACTAAATTATATGACACGTGATCTCGCCTTATAAATTTTAGAAATATGAAATTTAAGACTCAATTTCTCGGTAAACCAATAAGCTAACTTCTCAAAAACAAACAAATGGAAACTATATATAACTAAAATAGAACTAATAAAAATTATCATGATTTGGGTTGCCTCTCAAAAAGCTCAATTAGTTAACGTCGTTATGCTCGATATGATTTTTTTCTTTTGAAAATTCCAATATCAGGGAAGTGCCAAATCTATATATCCACCACACTTGAAACCATCATCTCCTTATAAAATGGTTTCAATCACCTTAAAAATCTTCCTGGTATCTAAACTTTTTATTTACACTGCACCATAAGGAAATACATTAGTGACAATAAAAAGCCAATCTATTTAGAATGTAACTAGCTTTATATAAGCTAAATCGAGAATTAAGTATTAACACTTTCTGTCCTACCTCACCTTACTTTCTAACGATCATATTAGTATGGAACATTTTGGTTTTCTTTTTATAAATTCTTGAATTCTCGTAAGCATTTGATCTTCGTTCCTTTAGCTCTTACAATTGTAATCCACTATATGTTTACAAATCCATCTTTCATTGTTGGATTGAGTCTTCCTTGTGATTCCCTTATTGGCTTAGAATTTTTTATTATGCTTTAGTTAACCATTTTGAGCTAATTACATGTAGTGACTCTCTTTCACCTAATTGGAAAAACTTTAGGTGATCTGGTAGGAACTTCAAATCTATCTTTGGATCTTGCTCATTCACTTACATTTTAGCTTTAAAATATGACACATCATCAACACTTTCTTCTTTAAAAATACCTTACATACTTGAATCCACAATATCCATATGATAAGTAAAGTAAAAATCATTAGAGTACTTTATTGCTTCGAAAATGTTAAACTTTACTATCTCTATATAAAACTCAACGGAAAGAGTATCTTCATGTACATCAATATTGGTCTTAGCCGTCTTCATAAACAACCTTCCCAACCAAATCGAAGATTGACATTTTACACTATCTCTATCTAGTTTTAAGTTGTAAAAGTCCATTGGAAATATCAAACTGTTAACTTGGACTAAAACATCATTATAACTTCAATAGAATGCACATAAGAATGATTAACTAGCTAAACATTCACATTAGTTTTTTTTGCAAAGAATTTAAATTTAAAGCTCTGTGTAAAGTGTGGCATAACATTAATAGATACACTTAAGTCTTTAATGGAAAGCTTAATTTTCTAATCACCAATGACATAAGGAAGTGTAAATATACCTGGATCTTTATTTTTTCTAGTAATTTCCTATTTTTCAAAGTCCATATATTCTTATCCAAAATTATTCTCTCTTTATCCTTTAGCTTCCTTTTTATGGATATATTTTTTAATAAATTTGCGTATTTTGGAGTTTTCTTAATGGAATCTAGAATTGGTATATTGATTTCCACCTTTCTGAAGGTTTCTAAGATCTCTTTTTCATTTTCCTCTTCTTTTGATTTAGCTAACCTGTAAGAGAAAAGAGATACACTTGCATCAGTTGATATTAATAAAGACAAATCACCTTTACCTTTGTTGATTCTTGAGTTAGAGGTTCAATTTTATTTTCTCCTTTGTCATGCCTTCCTATCTCCATTGGTAAGGAAGATCGAAATTGAATTTCCTTTCTAATTCTGAATGTCATTACATTCACATTCTCCTTAAGATTCACTTGTAAATGTAATTTCCCTAATGCTAATACTTCCAATTAACTAATCGAGGTGGCTAATTGAGTGATATGATTTCATAAGTTCTGAATATTTTCTCTTATTTCCTATTGAAATTATTGAGTATTAGTAGCAAGTTCCGTAACAATTTCATCCAAAGACATACCTAAATTTAAAGATTGAAATTAAGCTTTTGTAGGTGTTTAAGGTTGTCTATTGAAATTTTGAGGTTGGTATCTTTATTTCCCTCCTTGATTGCTATAACAAAATTTTGGATGATCTATCTACCTTGGATTATAATGATTCGAATAAGGGTCATATTTTTATTGAGGTTGATCAGGAAATCCTTCTATTGCATTAGCTTATTGGATAGAGTCTTGTTGCAATGTAGGACACATATCTATAGGACGGGATGAACATACTTCTTCTATACACTTAAGCCGATTGCAACTGACCTACAACCATTTGACGAACTAAAACAGTTAAATCCAAAATTTTATCTTTAAGGTTAGGGTTACTTGGCTCATTCACATGCTTAACAATTCCATTTATCATTGTCCCAAGCTGTTAAGCAGTTTTGACAATATTTGATATCAATTGTTTGGCCACTTCAGATGTTTTATTTACCAAAGCTCGTCCACTAGCTGTATTTACCATTCTCCTATCCATTGGCAATAACCCTTCATAAAAGTACTGAATTAAAAGTTGGTCAGGAATCAGATTGTGCAGTTAGCTAACACATAACTCTTTAAATCTCTTCCAATATTCATTTAATGTTTCTCTAGTGAATTATCTTATCACATGTATCTCCTTTATAATATTGGCTACTCATTATGCAAGAAAGAACTAGGAATAATCTTTTCATCTCATTCCATATTGTCACTGAGCCAGAGAGAAGATAATATAGCCAATCATTTACCTTATCTTTCAATAAGAATGAAAAGGCTTTGAGATTAATTTGTTTATCTTTCACCCCTTGTGACTTCATTCCAAAGTAGAAAACATGATATTATTTCAAGTTTTTATGTGGATCTTCACTTGTAAGACTATGAAAGATGTGGATCATTTTGCTTCCGTCTCATTTTGCTTCCGTCTCATTTTCTTTCGTCTCATTTTGCTTCCGTCTCATTTTTCTTCCGTTCTCATTTTGCATCCGTCTTATTTTTGCTTCCGTCTCATTTTCTTCCATCTCATTTTGCTTCCGTCTCATTTTTCTTTCGTCTCATTTCCTTCCGTCTCATTTCTGTCTTTGCATCTCATTTCTTCCGTCTTATTTTGCTTCCGTCTTATTTTTGTCTTTGTGTTTCATTTCTTCCGTCTCATTTCCTTCTGTCTTATTTTTATCTGCTTCTGTCTCATTTTGCTTCCTTCTCATTTTCTTCCTTCATCATTATTTGGTTTTCATCAAAATTAATTGTAAAGTCATTTTGACTTAACAATCTCTCCCTTTTTGATGATAACAAATAATCATAGAAAAATCATTTTCTTATCTTTCTTCTTCTGTTCTGTTCTTCTTTTCTTCTTCTGTTCTCCTTTTCTTATGTTGTTCTGTTCTCTCCCTATCTTTATCATTTCTTCTTCTTTTTCTCCTTTCTCCCCCTATTTGTTATTGATCAAAAAGATCATGGGTGCAGATGTTTCATGACTTCAGAAAACATTTCTCTTATCTCAATGCGAAGTGACTTGATATCTTGTCGAATATCCTATACTTCTTTATGCAAGTCACCCACAGAAGCACACAGATAATCAGCTTTCTCTTCAATATCTTCACCAGGCTTCTGTTGTACGACTTCAAAACCAAAAGTCGTAGTATTTGCATATGAAGATATGACATCTGGTTCAATTATTGTAAGGGTAGGAGGTTGAACAAATAGGTTAGGTTCTGGAAGATTAAGATCATCAAGATCAGTTAGTCGTAAAACTTGTCTTCCGAATAGGTGTAAAACATCACCAAAGGAAGACACAGTTGATAAAGGTCTAATGTGCATAATAAGATGCACAAGGAACTCTACCGAGTAACTTCGGTCTCTAACCTTAATGGATCTGTACCGCCCTTCTGAAAGTCTTCCACCTAACTGAAAAGAATCTTCAGTGGTTTGCTGACCACAATTGCTTCCTAATGCTGTTGAAATGAAGTGGGAAGCATAAGTTCCAGTCTACTGGCCTGCATGGCATGCTTCATCAATGTTTCTCACTTCAGCTTCGATATGTTCCTTTTTCAGA
>JANSVB020000195.1:1228519-1241992 GCA_025504935.2 Erythroxylum haughtii
ATATATACAAACAATTAAAGAATAATTTTTAAATATATTTTCTATTTTTCATTAATAAAAATTTTATTTATTTTTTATCAATTATATACAATTTATTATTAATTATATAAAAATATTATTATTAATTATTTAATAAATTTTATTATATTAAATTTTGATTTATATTTACAAAATAAATTTATTTATATTTTTATCTATATAAAAATATACAAATAAGAATAATTTTTAATATATTTTTTATTAATGAAAAATAAAAATATATAAAAATATTATATAATTTGTTCAGAGTTGGTATTAAGAAGAATTATTAAAGGTATATTAGGTAGTATGTATTTATTAGTTTACGTTTCATCCTAATCCCTCCGAATCGGAGGTTTCTTATTTTCACTGTTTAGGATGGAATGAAAGGTAACATAAAACCCTCCGCTTCCATCCTATTTTATTATATTTCATTATAAAATTTTCAAATAAATAATAAAAATGTGTTAAGTTTCATCCCATTTTATTATTAACCCCTAAATCAAACGGAGCCTTAAAGAGAGCTTGCAAATGTGAACAAGCTACCTTATTTAGAATCATCCTCGTGGATAACTCATTCTCGATCACCTTAGTCCACTGAAACCCAACCACTCTTAAAGCCGATTTACCTAAACTCGGGTTGGTGAGTGACTGCCTATTCCCGGTAACATTTCCCATTAATAAAATAATACTCCTTACCTAAATCGCACATCAGATAAGCCATCACTTTTCAAAGCTGGGTTTTCTCTCCCTGTTCTCACCAACCCCAGCAAATCCTACCCTCTTAAATTTATCTCATCCAACGGCTATATTTTGTCGGCTATACAATTAACGCCATTTGGGCATAGATGTACTTAAAAGAATATCCCAACCGCCTGGTCCGGTAAACCGGTCCATTTCGGTAGACTTCAGCCTATAAATAGAGCGAGTTAATTGCCAGAATCGTATCCTTCATTGTAGTACCGCTTGTTTTGGGGTCTGGCAAGAGCTTAAACAGCCTACACGCAGCTCTAGATCTGTACGGAGACCTTAGTCCGAAGGTGCACACATCAGTCTCTTCCCTTCCATTCTCATACTAGGCGTCAGGACGCTGTGGTGTCTTTTTCAGTCTCATTGATGCATGTTAAAAATTGAGTCTTCATGTTTACTGGCGAAAATTTTCTGGTTCCAATACTATCTTTTAGTTATTTTGTTTGTGGGTCTAGCAAATGGTATGAATGTTGTTTAGTAATTCTGCTCGGTTGCTCTCAGATCTGGTGTTTGTGTGGCCTTTTAGTGTCGGTTATTGAGTTTTTGGCTTGTTGAGGCTTATGTCAGTTTCGAGCTCTTTGCTCTGTATGAAGGATCAACGGATCTGGAAGTTCTAGATTTTGAAATACATGTCTGTACTTGGTTTATGGCTTTCGCAATGTTTTTTATTACGCGATTTTAGATTTGAAGCAAATGCGATGGGTAATAAAAGTTCAGAGTTGGGATATTTTTAGTTTGGTAGCCAAAAACTGCCTTTTGTGTTTGGTAACAATTTTCATCCCTTTGATTGGAGTGGTAATATTTGCTTAGCAATTAAGCGTCTTTGGTCTAGATCTGGGGATCACTATTATATTTATAACTACCAGATTTGAAATCAATTGCTTTATCCGGTGCAGAGTATGAACAAAAATAAAAGGTTGCATTCTAGTGAGACCATGTACTTTATCATTTAGAATAATGAACTATGGGAGATGTATAAAAATGGTGATACTTTTGTGATGTGATTTGCAAATGCATTTCCTCCGTAAGACCTGACATTTCACTTGGATGAGTTCAGTAGAGGGAGATCTGAAGTTATTGGGTTTTAGATTCTTATCCCATTTGCATGCTAGAGGAATATAGCGACCCTTTCCCTTTTTTTTTTTCTTCCTGTTGCTTGCTGTTTCCAGGAGTCTAGACTTTGATAAATCATTGAGGCATATTCTTGGAGCTCAGATTCTTGGCTTTTGTGAACTGCGCTTAAAGCTTTATGCTTAAGGAATATCACATCAATGTTGAGCATATTTCTTTTTTCCTTTTTATCAGTCTTATCTTTTTTAGAAATCCTTCGGCTTTTAACCTGCCTGTCTCATCAAAATTAGTATTACGAGTTTGGTGTATGAAAATGCCTGCTTCTATAATGTGCAGATTAACCAAATGGAGACCTTTCTATTCACCTCTGAATCAGTCAACGAGGGTCACCCCGACAAACTCTGCGATCAGATCTCAGATGCTGTACTCGATGCTTGCCTTGAGCAGGACCCTGACAGCAAGGTTGCATGTGAGACATGCACCAAGACCAACATGGTCATGGTCTTTGGAGAGATTACGACCAAAGCCAAGGTTGACTACGAGAAGATAGTTCGTGACACATGCCGTAACATTGGTTTTGTATCTGATGATGTTGGTCTTGATGCGGACCATTGCAAGGTCCTTGTAAACATTGAACAACAGAGTCCTGATATCGCCCAGGGTGTCCATGGTCACTTCACCAAACGCCCAGAAGAGATTGGAGCTGGCGACCAGGGTCATATGTTTGGTTATGCCACTGATGAGACACCTGAATACATGCCTTTGAGCCACGTCCTCGCTACCAAGCTTGGGGCTCGTCTCACTGAGGTCAGGAAGAATGGAACCTGCCCTTGGCTAAGACCTGATGGCAAGACTCAGGTTACAGTTGAGTACTACAACGACAATGGTGCCATGGTTCCAGTCCGCGTTCACACCGTCCTCATCTCCACTCAGCATGATGAGACTGTCACAAATGATGAAATTGCCGCTGACCTCAAGGAGCATGTGATCAAGCCTGTTATTCCTGAAAAGTACCTTGATGAGAAGACCATCTTCCACCTTAACCCATCAGGGCGTTTTGTCATTGGTGGCCCTCATGGTGATGCTGGTCTCACTGGCCGCAAGATCATCATTGACACATATGGTGGCTGGGGAGCCCATGGTGGAGGTGCTTTCTCTGGAAAGGATCCAACTAAGGTGGATAGAAGTGGTGCCTATATTGTTAGACAAGCTGCCAAGAGCATTGTAGCAAATGGTCTTGCTCGCAGGTGCCTCGTACAGGTTTCCTATGCCATTGGCGTCCCCGAGCCATTGTCTGTCTTTGTGGACTCATATGGAACGGGGAAGATCCCAGACAAGGAAATTCTCAAGATCGTGAAGGAGAACTTCGACTTCAGGCCTGGAATGATCACCATCAACCTTGATCTCAAGAGGGGTGGTAATGCAAGGTTTTTGAAGACAGCTGCATACGGCCACTTTGGAAGAGAAGACCCAGACTTCACCTGGGAGGTTGTTAAGCCCCTCAAATGGGAGAAGCCTCAAGCTTAAGACATAAAAAAGTGGTCCATTCCATTCTATTATTGCTGATTATGCGTGCTTTATCGGTAGTTGAACAATCATTTCATTTGGCTTGTTTTGTTTCCGCTGCTCGATATAACCTAAACAATTCTCCAAAATCTAGTCTCATACCCAAGATATCCCATTCAATTTCCATCTCTTTTTTTTCTTCAAAATCTCCTCCTTTCTTGTTTTATGTACACTTATCAGTGTAAGCTGTGAGAAAGAAAATGTACAATAAATGATGCTGGAAGTTTTGAGATGCTTTGTAACAGGGAGCAAAATTGTACGTTTGGGGTTTTCGCAAATATACTTTATCTCGTATGTAAAAAACTATTTAACAAAAGGTAATTGTGGTGGCCTTAATGAAATAAAGATGCAATGAAGTAGCATTTCACTGGAAAGAGTAATGACATCAGTTTAAGGTTAATGGCCGATGGCTTGTTACTGATATTAATCCACTCCTTTCTGTTGGCAGCTATAGTCTATGTTCTGGTTAAGCCGTACATTACCTGTTGATGGTTTGGCAATGCACCACTTTCTGGCTTTTGCCTGCTCACACATTCGATACATAACATTTAAGTGACAACAAGAAATATAAAGTCTCGTTGTGTAGTTCAAGTCGTGTAAATCCTAATCATTTGTGGCCTATAAAAAGATGTGAGCCGCATCCCATTTTTTTAGTAATACGAGTTTGGCTTAACCCGAATCTCCCACACCATTGTAATAGGATATGAGGGAGCTTACTTTCAGGTCAGGAATTTCTCCACGAGTTCTTGACTCTACAAGGCATGGAACAATCGAGCTTAGAGGGTCTTAAACAGCTATAACAATTAACATCAAGTTCAGGAGGCTAAAAATGTAGCCAAAGTTTGTAACTTGCAGCCAAATATGACATTACAAACTTGTTCACCTGCAGAAACAGCAAAGCAAGGATCAGGACCAGGAATCGCCAGAGATCCTTTGCCTTCCTCATCTTCTTTCTCAAAGGCAAAAAAAAAAGGACAAATATACTGAGAGTGAACAAAAATGTAATATGAAAAGGAGAGAGCATGTAAAAATATACTAATAGCAGTAGAGACCTTATTATACTAGTAAACTGAAAATGGGGTACTTATGGGAAACCACTAACCAGATAAGTATATCAAGAAGGCCCTTTTGAGTTGTGTATGGCTTCATAAAGTGCCAAATGGGGCTCCACACTTTGTGGTATGCGTAAAATGTTGGCCATTGCCTGAGGGCTTGCGGCCTGTGGAGGTTCCTTCTCAACGTTGATGCCTGCCTAAGGTTGAAGGAGACCACAGGACGTTATTCAAATCAGACGTGTGTAGAGTTACACACTTAGATGGGCCAACTCATAAGAACAACTTGAAATGGGCTGGAGTTTTGAGGTTAGATGGATCAAGCCTTGGGATGTGTGTGGGCTGTTATTTTGGATTTTGGAAAAACTATACCATTAAAACCAAATTTTGGACCACAAGTTTGGATAATTGGATTTATAACTAAATATGGTTACCATATATACATTATAAATTAAATAAAATGGTAACTCAAAGTTAGTAAGTTTCTCAAATCATCTATACTATGCTTATGAATTTAATGACACTTAGAAAGAAGCTTTTAAGTGAATTATAAAATTAAAATTGATTAGTTCAATATTAATTAAAAATAAGTTTCTAATTAAATTTAAATTAGTAAGACCATAAGTGGAATCATAATTAGAAATGAGTTTCTAATTAAAAATTATATAATAATTTTAATAATCTTCTAATTAAATAATAAATTAAATAAATTGACATTTTTAGTGCAATAAAAATTAGAAATAAGTTTCTAATTCAATTAAACATTAAAATAGATATATTATTTCACAATTAGAAACAAGTTTCTAATTGACTAAAATTCTTTAGATGTTTAATTAAATTAAAAATATGTTAAGTGAATAAATTTAAGTAATTAAAGTTATAAGCTATATTTTAAGAGCAAGGATTTCCTACTATGTCAGTAATATAATTCGTTTATGTACGGGTATTCGTATATAAGTCTCTTACGTGAGAATGCCAATTATTAGGATATCCAGATTTCTCTGTACTGTAACATCGATGAGACATGCCATCATTATATTAGCATAGTTATTAAATATCTATGGTATATGGAGAAGACTTAACACATCACATGATTACAGTTAATAAATCGATACAAGAATTGTATTTCAATGGTTGTTTAGCTTATAGACAAATTGATGTAAAGTATATGACTTTACTTTTAACATTGTCATAGCCTGAAGGTGGACTGTTGAGAATGCTTTACAATTCAGAAACACCTAAAACGAAGAGGTCTGATTGGTTAGTAATGACATTTATGAAGGAAATTTGAAGAAGAGGACTAATTAAAACTTCATAGTCCATAGGTTTCTAGATAGAAACAATTAGGAATATTTCATATGGAGCTTCGTAAACTTTATTACACGAACTCATTAACTCTATTCCACGTAGGATTCATTACTTATAAAATTTTGAGTACTGAACAAACAATTTATATTATATGAAATATGTTGCAATGAGTTGTATGTAGTTTGTTCATTAACAAGTACACAGGCTTGATATTTTATAACATATATGATATGAACTATACATAGCAAATTCATGTAAAATATGACAATTGGTACTCAATTGTAGTATGAATGATGATTAAACACATATATGGTCTTTCAATTTCATTAGAATTTATAATCTGATTAGTCGCTCTTTACATAATTTATATGACACTAACGTGTATAATATAATTTTCTTTTGTTTCTAGAGACTTAGTGTTTCAACAATTGCTACTAATTTAAAGAATATTGTCGCTAAACTTAATAAGGGTGAGAAATTAATGGCGACAACTATGGAATATGGAGCCATTGAACAAGACAATGGATGTTCCTCAGGAGGAAAATATGGTTCAACATAAAAAGACCATGATTTGTATGAGCTATTGAAGAAGAAAAACTCATTTACAAGCATTACGTCGTTGAGCAACATAGCCAATGACATCATGCGTAAGTTCAAAAAGCAATGAAACTACTAAGGATATATAGTTTACATTAGCTCCAAGATTTACTAGTACCTTTATGACCAAGATACAATCGCTTACTATTAAGTTTAATACATATAAGAAGCTCCTACATGATACGATGTAAAAGCATCTGAGGTAAATGTCAAACATGATAAGTGAGTTGAGGGATATTGGTTATGAATTGTCTGATGAGCAATAAGTGTTGGAAGTGCTATGAGGCTTCTCATACTAGAAGAAAAGCGTTTAAAAGCCTTAAAGATATCTTTTGAGGTATCTGCAGTTAACTATAGCTTATATAGAGCTGTGAACAAGAAGCACGAGCATTATAATAGGCATAAGTGGACATAAAACATGTCAAATGCTATAATTGTGGCAATAAGAGTCACTTCACTCGTGATTGCAGTGAACCTAAAAAGGTACAATATTATAATATAGACATTTGTTTAGTGAATGTTTCTTGTTCCATTTTCTTGGCTACATCACAACCTTTGTAGATTTCAAACTCAGAGTTAACCAACCATGTAGCAAAGGATAGACATGCCTTTGTAGAGTTTCAAAAGATCTTATATGGAACATAATGACTTTATTTAGGTGACAATTCAGAAGCAGTTGTACAAGGGATTGGTAGACATGTGTGGTGGTCGATCTCTCATCCTACATGAAGTGTTATAGGCTCCACATATTTGAAATGATCTTCTTTTTTTGTTAATGTTAGTTAAACTTGGTTTTTCATATGAACTTCCACAATGATTGAATGGATTTGTACCTTAGAAATATTTATTACGGTCGTCATTTTATATTTGATGGTTTTATTTTAGTTGACATTGTGGTTACAAATAATAATATTAGCTATGAAATTAGTTACGCCATCTAATAGTTCTAACAATGATGCAATCTTATGGCATACTAAATTATGTCATATAGCTCAAAATTGAATAAGTTGATTGGATGAAGAGGATTTATTAGTTAATCTAAGTCAAAGAGATCTACTTACGCGTAACTAACAAAATGGGTAGAAAATCTTTTGGAAAGGAAACACGAGTTTCATACCTATTGCAATTAGTTCATTAAGACATATGTGGTCCAATGAATATAAGAGCAAGAGTGGGGCAGTGTATTCTATCACTTTCATAGATAACTATACTCGGTATGGTCATGTCTATTTGATTTCTCACAAATCATAAGCATTGAGTTATTTCATGAATTACATGAATTTAGTTGAGGGTCAAATAGAAAGGAAGATAAAAGCATTCCAAACTAATCAAGGACAAGTGTACTTGTCTAATAAGTTCAAAATTCTATATGATAAAAAAGGAATAGATAGACAATTGACTATTCTCATAATCCCACAATAAAAAGGTGTAATAGAAAGACACAACAAAATGGTACTAGAAATGATTAAATCCATGATGACATAAGCAAATTTTCCAATCACCTGTTGGGGTGATGCATTACTAACAACCATTTATGCACTTAATCAAGTGCCTACCAAATCAGTTATAAGTCTCGTATAAGTTATAAACAAGTAGAAAACCTAATTTGACTAACTCTTAGACCATGGGGATATGCTACCTATGTTCTTGATATCTCTCATAAATATGAAAAACTAGGTCTAAAAGGGAAGAAAAATATCTTTATTAGATATTCTGAACACCCAAAAGGGTATGTGTTTATAGGTAGACAAAGTAGTGAAGGTGTAACTTAATTTGAATCAAGAGATGTAACATTCTTAAAGAATGAGGTTCTGAAGTAGAGTGAAATAGGAAAATACATATTTCTATGTGAGACACTTGATTAACATAATTTTGTTATGAGGAATTAAGATGGGAAACTTCAACCTAATAGGAGCAATTTGGATATGGGAGAATTGTCTCAAAATCAATTCATATTGCAACCTAATGGAAGTTACATATAGTATCTTACCTGAGTGAGAGTAATAAGAAAGCTCATGAATTTAATTCTAATTTCATGAATTTGTTTATAATGAACCTCATTTATGATGTAGATATCAAAGATTTATTCCACGATGTCATTTTGAAATAAAGGGAAAATTTTCATGATTATCCTAAAAGAAGATGATGATATAAGGAATGTAGTTAAGGCTCTCTTATAATGTAGTTAAGGCTCTCAGTGATCTTGTTAAAGAAAAACCAATGAAAGTAATAAAAGAAGAAATGACTTTTTTAAGCTCAAATCAAATATGAGAATTAATAGATCTCCCTAATGGGTATAACGCTAAATAGATTCTCAAAATAAAATGAAATGTTGATGGTAGTATCAAAAGATACAAAGAATGCCTCGGTGCGAAAGGATATACACGACATAAGGGAATCGATTATATCTAAACTTTTTCACCTATTGTGATGTTTGCTTCAATGTATCTAATCTTGGTTTTAGTAGCCGATTTGGATCACAAATTACATCAAATGGATGTAAAGATTTCTTTTTTCTAAATGGATAATTAGAAGAGGAAATTTATATGGAACAACTTATAAGTTTAATAGAGATACGTTTCATAGAGATAAGCCAAGAACAAATAGTATGTCAATCATTAAAATCGATATATAATCTGAAGCAATCTTTAAGGTAGTGAAACATACATTTTCATAAAATAATCATATCATATGACTTTCATATGCTTAATGAAGACCACTTTGTATATATTAAAAGATTCAAAGATAAATTTGCAATCTTATCTTTATATGTGGATGACATGTTGATTGCTTGTAATGATTGTGGATTTGTCAAGCAAATCAAAGATTAGTTGTCATCTAAATTTGAGATAATTTTATAGACGAAGCTACATACATTATTAAAGTTAAGATTTTAAGAGATCATTGCAAAATATTTTTATTGCTTTTTCAAGCGACCTATATCCAAAAAATTTTAGAACGATTTCGTATGCAAAATTGCAAACCAATAGATAATCCTATTGCTAAAAGCAATGGCCTCAGTAAGGGTATTGCTCATCTACGCCATAAGAAATGGAAAAAATAAAAAATTCCCTATTCCAGTACTATTAAGAGCAATGGAGGAGCTAAATTGTACACATCAGCATCGGTTAAAGAGTTAGTTTTATATTATTGTTAGATAGTTAGTTACAACAGAAAGCCACAACTTTTATCTCCATTTTCTATATATACATGTACAGATACTTTACAAAGTAATAGAAATCATATTTCCCTCAATTCTATCTTTCGCTTCTAAGTAAGATGGTATCAGAGCATGCACCGATATAGGAGTTACCAGAATCTGCTAGGGAATTTCTTCATTCATTGATTTTCTTAGTTCTTGAATTTGTGTAACAACTATCAAAATCAAAAGTGGAGATTCAGAGTAATCTGTTGAATTAATTTCTTCTGTTTTAAGAAGTCTTTGTGATTGATCGATTCATTTGAGATCAAAGGTGAATTTCTTGGAAGATTTCATTTGGTAACTACTGTTTTCTTGGATCTTGAAGAATATCTTGGTAATTCTTTCCTTTTTTATCTTCAATATTACTCTAAAAATCGTTGTTTGATTTTAAAATGACACAACAAGCTGCAAATTCTGTTGAAGATCCCAATTCACCTTATTACATTCATCTTGCTGAAAATCATAGTTAAGTTAATGTGAGCCATGAGTTAACATCAATAAACTATGCTGCATAGAGAAGATCCTTTCTTCTTACTATTTCTATAAGAGACTAGCAAGGTTTTCTTGATGCTACCATTCCTAAACATGCATCAGATAGTCCATTTTTTCAACCTTGGATTCAATGTAATCATTTACTAATGGCATGGTTACTAAAATCTATATCTCCAACCATAGCCTCAATAATCTTCTATATGGATATTACTAGTGAAACACAACAAAAGTTGCATCAATGATTTTCACAACCAGATGAATCCATAATCTTTCACCTTAAACAATTGTTGTCTAATCTCACTTAGGGAACTAGATCAACAGACATTTATTTCTCATAATTGAATGGGATTTGGGAGGAATTAAGGAACTTTAGGTCTTTGCCCCATTGCTCCTATGGAAAATGTGATGCAGCATGCCTCCAATACTCTATTGATGCTCAACAAAAGGATTATGTGTACAAATTTCTGCCTAGATTGAATAAGACATTCCAAACCTTGAAATCTCAAGTAACTGTAATGAAGTCCTTCCTAACTTTGGATCAAGTATACAATATGGCATTACGTAAGGAGAATCAAAGAAGTTTGTCACTCCAAACTCCAACCTTCATAGAAACTTCTGCAATGGCTGTTAAAAGGGATCAAATTGGAGAAAAATGAAGCAAACAACAAACCTCTAACTTTGAAATAACCTGCAATTATTGTGGGAAGCCTGAACACATTAAAGCAAAGTGCTATAAGCTGCATAGTTATCCACTTAGATACAAAGGTTCTAGGTTCGTTGAAAATAAGACATTAAGTTATGCTAATCAAGTTGGAACTGATACTAGTCATGAGAAACCAATGATTCATGTTAAAATCATGCCTGACAATAATGAAAGCTTAATCCTGCAGCTTTAACTATCTAGGGCATAAATACATCTACTCAACGAGTACCTTGATTCTACTCTTTCACCATCTATGACACATCAGATTCAATCAGCTCCACAATAACATTTCACTAATATGGCAGGTAAACCATACTCCATTTTCTCTGTTGTGCATGCCACAACTTTAAAACAAGTGAGTAATACTTATCTTCTAATCAAACCATGGATTATTGATATTGGGGCTACTGACCATATAGTCTATTCTATCTCTTTCTTTTCTAATTATATTCCTATTTTAAAATTTTCAATCAATTTACCAAATGGAATGAAGGAAAAAGTCACCCATATTAGTACTATGGTACTTATTATAATTATCACTCTTCATAATGTAGTCTTAGTTCTTCTTTTACCTTCAATCTGTTGTCAGTCAATTGGCTACTTAAGAGTAAGCAACTGTGCTTAATCCTTCTCAATCAATATTGTTTTATCTAGGTCCTATCCACATGGATGATGATTGGAATTACTAAACTAAGGCATGGTCTTTACTTCTTAAAGTTGCAACTCAGAAGCACCTGCAAAATCTGTGCTAGTTTTGTTATTCTCAATCCCACTTCTGTTGTAATATGTCATACTAGTTTTGAAATATGGCATCATAAATTAGGGCATATATGCTTAGAGCACTTCAAATCCAAAATCCCAGTCTTATCTCTTATTCCACTCCCTTCTTATCTATGTCTTACATGTCCAAAAGCTAAACCTAAAAAGAACACCATTCTTTGTACACATACCTCCACCACATATGCATTTGAGCTTGTGCATATAGATATTTGGGGGCCTTATTCACAAGCTGAATTGTACGACTACCATTACTTCCTCTCTATTATAGATGATTTTACTAAATGTACTTAGGTATTCCTAATGAAATCAAAATATGATGTTGCTTATTTAGTTCCTCAATTTTATGCTCTTATTCTTAATCAATTTCATGTTTCCGTTCAGATCATTCAAACAGACAATGATTTAGAGTTTTATTTGACCTCATTCTATGTAAAAAAAAAGATATTATGCAGCATAAAAGTTGTGCATACACACTACAGCAAAATGGTGTAGTTGAAAGGAAGCATCAGCACCTCTTAAATGTAGCCAAATCCATCCTATTTCATGCCTCATTACCTCTCAAGTTTTGGGGTGATATTGTCCTAGTAGTCAGTTATATCATTAATAGAACTCCATATGTTGTTCTACAAAACAAGACACCTTATAAGTTAAGTCATTTGGATTTTTATGTTTTGTTGTGAATTTAAGTCCTTATAGGAAGAAGTTTGATGTTAGAGCTTCCAAGTGTATTTTCCTTAGATATCCAATTGGCGTGAAAGGCTACAAGCTGTAACAACTTATCTCACATTCATTCTTAGGGATGTGCAATTTTATGAAACCATATTTCTTTATGCAACTCCCCCACTACCAAATGAAACTACTACTCCAAACTTGGTCCTACCTAACCTCCTTACATAATTACCACTTGATCTTCATCCTCCCTATCAATCACAACCTACAGAACATACCACATTAGATTCTGTAGAACCCAACACATTAGATTCTGTAGAACCACATCCAGATGCTTCCCAAATACCAATACCACCCCTTAAAAGAAGCTCTAAATCATATAAAGCACCATCCTGCCTCAAAGACTACCACACACATCTCCTCAACACAAAAAATCATACCTCTATTGTTACTTTCCCCACTCGACATCCAATCCAACACCACTTGTCATACTCTATCCTTTCCCGTTCTTATCATCAATATATCCTCTCTATTAGCTCTACCACTGAACTCTATTCTCACAAAATCGTTATCCAATACCCAAAGTGGAGACAAGCTATGAAAGAAAAGTTGTCAGCTATAGAAGCAACAAAAACCTGGACATTATCTGCACTTCCATCTAGCAAGAAGTCCAAAGGCTACAAATGGGTATATAAAATAAAATACAACTCAAATGGCTCAATTGAAAGGTACAAAGCCAGACTAGTGACCAAAGGATATACCCAACAAGAAGGTTTAGATTATGTTGAAACCTTTAGCCCAATAGCTAAATATCAAAAGGTCAGACTCTTTCTAGCCATAGCTACCAACCAAAACTAGCATTTATCCCAACTAGACATAGGCAATGCCTTCTTGAATTGAGACCTAAATAAGGATGCTTATATAGAGTTGCCTCCAGGTTATCATCTTTAAGGGCAAATGAGTTGTTCTGGATAATTTGATAACCTGGTTTTTTAACAAAACTACTCTACAAATTAGAGAAGTCCCTTTATGGCCTTTAACAGGCATCAAGGTATTTGAATGAGAAGTATTCATATTGTGTAAGGAAGAATGGCTACATTCAATCCAAGGTAGTCAATACCTTATTTACAAATTTGTTTCATTGTTAGTTTATGTGGCTAATGTACTTATTGGAAGTACCAATATTGTTGGACCCCGAACTTTTCCTCAGATTTGTAAATGTTAATTTGACAGGAAACGAGAAAATTGTGGTGACTTAGTCATGT
>JANSVB020000195.1:1360425-1380480 GCA_025504935.2 Erythroxylum haughtii
TACTACTGTTTACTGCTTGTTCCGCGTAATTGTGAAATGACTAAAACTGCTTCTTTTTAACATGGAATGAACGGTTTTTAAAAAAAAAAGTATACCGAGTTTTACCGACCGACTGATGTAGTACGCCACCCTGGCGTGGCACGGACTCGGATATCACCAACGATATCGGGTTCGGGTCACTCAGGAGTGGGGTGTTACATTTAGGTGGTATTAGAGCCCAGTAATACCTTGCTTTGATGAGTTGAAAAATAATTGAATGATGACTAAAGGAATGAGGACATGAGAGGGGAAGAGATGGATTTGAGCAAAAGGAGCTTTATTATTTTGGCTTGCTATTTCTTATAATCATTTTCTTCTCTTTAGTGGCTCACATTTCTAGCCTATTTATAGCCTTAGGAAGTTGGTGAAGTTACCAACTTGGTGACTCTAAAATATTCTAGTCATTTATGATATTTTGCCTACTATTTGTTTTACCTCCTAGTTTTTATTATTTTACACTTTGAGTTCATAATCGAATACAAGAGATATTTCAACATAATTAATTGCACATAAATTTCAAGACTTTCTAGATTAATTTTCAACACTTTAATTTAAAAAAGTTTAGTACTTCAAGTGTATATCTAAATTTAATGAACTTCTTTCTAACATTGACTTGGTGAAGATATATGCTAATTGGTCATTGATCTTACAAATTTCCATCTTAATCTCTTCTTAATCTACGAGCTCTCTAATGGAGTGGTGCCTTATCTCAATGTTCTCAGTTCACTTATAAAATATTGGATTATTCGTCATTATAGTGGTTGACATATTGTCATAAAGAATCACTGTTGCTTACTCATCTTATTGGAGATCTTCCAAAACTCTTCTGAGCTGTACAATTTCACATGCAACACTTATTACAACCATGTATTCTACTTCAGCAGAAGATGGACAACAATCTTTTGTTTCTTTGATGCCTATGATATTGCTTTGGTGCTAACAAAAAATACATACCCGATTGTGTTTTTTTTAATCATATATGCTTCCAACCTGATCACTATATGTATAACCCGTCAAATTATTATTTCTTTTTATCTTGTATATGATGTAAATTTTTTTGCACCTTTGATATATCTCAGTATGCTTTTGGCTACCATTAAATGTGCTTTGCGAGGATCATTTATGAATCTTGACATAATGCTTACCGTATGCACAATATCTAGTCTTGTGTTTGTCAAGTAGATTAGTAAACTGGCTAAGCTTTTGTATATTATTGTATCAATTTTCTCTTATCTATCACTCTTGGACAACTTCTCATTTATTACCATAGGTCTAGCAAGTGGTTTATAGTCTTTTATTTTGAATTTCTTGAGTAGGTCATCCATGTAATTTTCTTACAAGATAAAGATTCATCCAGGCTCTCATTTGACTTATATGCCAAGGAAGTATCTCATGAGACTAAGATCAGTCATTTCATACTTTTTCATTATGGCAATCTTAAAATTTTCCATAATCTTTGTATTATTGCTAGTGTAAATCAAGTCATCCATGTAGAGGCATATTATTAGGAAATCATTGTCCCACATTTTCATATATACAATGGCTCATTTGGACTTTTAACGAAGTCATGTTTTAAAATGTATATGTCAATACTGTTATTCCATGCTTAGGGAGCAAGCTTAAGTTTGTATAGTGCCTTTTTCAACCGATGCACTTTGTCTTCTTTCCTTTAAATTTTATACCCTTCTAGTTGCTTCACATATACTTTTTTCATTAATTTCTTCATTTAACAAGGCTAATTTTACATTCAATTGATAGATTTCAAGTTTTAGTTACACTACTAAGGCTAACACTATTCTTATTGTTTCCAAGTAGACAATTGGAGCCAATGTGTCGTTGAAGTCAATGCCTAGCTATTATGGGTAACCTTTGGCGACAAGTCGAGCTTTATGTTTTTGAATGGATCTATCCTCATTAAATTTGATTTTTTCGATCTATTTTAGTCCAATGACTTCTTTATCTTTTGACTTTTGAATGAGTTCCTATGTGTCATTTTTCTCAATCATTTAGATTTCTTTGTCTATGAATTTTTTCCAAACTTCTTCTTTAATAATTTCTTCATATTTTTGAGTTGCTTTACTAAAGAATGCAACATTCATATATCTAGGATTTGGTTTTTGTTTCCTTGTTAATTTTTAGAGTTGAGGCACTTCTTATTTTGCATGATTTTCTTCTTCGTAGTGTTTTCGATCATATTGTGCCAATGATGGCGATAGTGTCTTGAGTTTGAATCACTTAATTCATATGGCTCAATGACTTCTTTATAAAACTTATCTCCTTTTGTTCCTTTCGTATTCCATTGCTAGTTTGTTCTCTCCTTAAAGATGACATCTCTTGAAATGATTAGTTATTTTATTTCTAGCTTGTATAATGGATAACTTTTTGCAGCCAATGAAGATGCACTTTTCTACCTTTTCATCTAGCTTTTGTTGATTCTCTTTTAGAATGTTTAAATATACAACAGATCCTAAGACTTTAAGATAGTCAACAATTAACTTTCTTTGAACCATGCTTCATAAGGAGACATATTTAGGAATTCATTTTCTTTGGCAAGTTCTTACCTTATAGCAATGATCGAGTCTTCTCAACAATGGTTCTACCTTTTGTTTAGTGAAACCATTTTATTGTTATGTACATTGGATAGTTAACTCCTTTTGATGCATTATTCCTTTCAAAAATTAATGAACCTATGATTATTGAATTCTCCCCGCTATTAGTTCTCATGATTTTAAAAAAATTCTTAATATACCAACTGAAGAGGATTTTTGGCTCTCTAAGATGTCTTTGAAAAATGCATCCTATGCATTTTGCTATAATTGCATCCTTAACAGCCTTTGTTTTTAGAAGAAATAGAGGGAAGCTCAAACATTATGTTATTTTTCTTTAGGAGTTTTGAAATTAAGATGGCCTTATCTTAAGTGCCACAATATGGATTGATCCATATTCTCACATCAAAATGCACATTTTAACCCAAATGGCTTCTTTATAGGAAAAACCTTATTACCTTGACCTTTCTTCTTGTTAATAATGATGCATCTATTGTCATCAACGATGAAATTATAATTTTTGTAGATCATTTGACCTACACTTACTAGATTTTGAGCAAGGCCTGGCATATAAAAAACATCATGGATGTATTTTTGATTGCCATCTTGTGATTTAATGGCTATAATGCATTTCTTTCCGATAGTGTGTCTACTTCCATCACCAAGTGTAACTTAGGATTTCATACTTTCATTCAGTTGCATAAAGCAACTTTTTTTTATTATGTGGTTCACTCAACCACTATTAATGTACCAAACATCCCTTGATTGTTGATAAGACCGCATAGGGTATATTATGTGATCAAGGGATTCATGATTTTCTGAGAAATTTGCTTCTTCCTTTTATTGGTACCAATAATATTTTTATAATAGAGGTGTCTTTTGCACATTTTACATCTGTACTGACAATCTTTTACATCATTTTTTTTGGCGCAGTTTGCAATATGAGCTTGATGTATCAGTGTTCCCTTTCTTTCCTCTCCCCCTACCATGATTAGTAAGTGCTCCTCTTTGAGAATTTTTACTGTGGCTATTTTTCTTTTCTACTTCTTTTTTAAAAATATTTATTTTTTTTGGAATTCTTGCTTTAGTAGTTGCTCAAATCTTTTTAGTATATCTTTATAAGCTTCTAGAGAGCCTATTAATTCCATTAGAGTGAGTGCTAATAAATCTTTTGATTCTTCTATGACAACTATAATATGATCTTATTTTGCTGGAAGACTTCTTAATACTTTTATTTTTATTTTCTTGCCTTATATCGTATCCCCATAACTTCTAATTTTATTGAAGATATTAGAGATACGAGAGAAGAAAGATTGTATCGATTCATTTTCCTACATTAATATTCTATCAAAATCTTTCTATAAGGATTGAAGTTTGATGGATATTACCTTATCCATACCTTTGAACTCACTTTTACGTGTCTCCCATGCCTCTTTTGCATTGTTCGCTAGCATAATTCTTTGAGAAATCTCCTTGCTGGATGAATAGCAAGACCTTGGCATCATGTTACTTACTTTTCCTATACTTCTTTTATTGTACTTTTGTGCATATAGCCAATTCTACTTAGCTTGTTGAGACTTCATAACCATTCTATATAACATCCCATAAGTCTTGTGAGATGAGTAGAGTCTTCATTTGGATGCTCCAATAATTATATGCTTTCCCACTAAAACTAAGAATTAAATTTTATGTATAATTAAAGGTTGGTAAATTAGGTGAAGCAAGGAAGGCCATTGAGAAGGACCAAAATAACTTTGATACCACTGTTAGATTTTGGAAACAATTAGCTTGTATATGATATAAGAATTATTTGCTTTATTTTATGTATAAGTATGTGATGTGATTGATGTCGATGAAGGCTTACTTTAATAAATTGAAAAGTGATTCGATGACGACTAAAGGAATGAGAATGTGAGAGGGGAAGAGAAAGATTTACACAAAAAGAGCTTTATTACTTTGACTTGTTATTACTTACAATCATTTTCTGCTCTCTATTGGTTTACATTTCTGGCCTACTTATAACCTTAGGAAGTCAATGAAGTTACTGACTTTCGTGACTCTAAAATATTATAGTCATTTATGATATTTTGCCTATTATTTGTTTTACTTCTTAGTTTTTATCATTTTGGACTTAAGAATTTATAATTGAATACAATAGATATTTCTACATAATGAAACACACAATTTCCTAGACTTTTTATAGTAAGTTTCAATAATACCTCTATTTACTATATGCTAATTAAATGTATTTTTATAGTATAAAAATTAGTGTGGAACCTAAGGCTTTATCCTGTAGTTGTAAATATTAGAAGCAAAGTTATAAAGTGAGATTGGAGAATGATAAAATAGCTTTGAGTTTGGATACGAGATATGTTTCTCTTAAGTGGAGTGATCAACACAACTATGTGGTGTTAAGTTTAATAATGGTGGCAGTTCTTGATTCCTAGCCAGTAAAGTTCCTCAAAATGAGATAGTTTAGAGAGAAATTAGACATGGTTATCTAAAAAATTATTATTATGTAATGAATGAAAATTGGTTAAAAGATAAGCAATTATGGATCTTAAAGTTTTGAATATATATATATATAGTATCTTTTTATTCCTACTTGTATATATATAATAAGGGGTCTATAAAAAGATACTAGATATGCTTTTTATAATGAAGAATTAATGGAATAATTAAATTAGGGTTTAAATTAAATATTTTAAAATGTTAAGGTTATTTTTGAACGTGTTAAAATATTTAAGTTTAAACTAAATTTTGGTGATAATGTTAAGGTCCAATTTGACTCTTTTTCCTTTTTAGAAACTTTATTCTTTATATTAACTACTTACTCCTTTGAAAAGCATTATTTAAGTTTTAATTCATTCTCATTTTCAACTTCTCTAATAGTCTAAAACTTAATTTAATATGTTTGGTTTTACTTTGTTAAATGTGATTTCGTACAATAGTTATATCTAATTTATTGTCACTGTAAAAGAGAAGGACTACCCTTTTGTTTCATTTCAAGATCTGGTAACAACTTCCTTAGCCATACATGTTAATTTGAAGTACCAAAAACTACAATAGACTTCACTTTAATAGATGATTAAGCAAAAATTTTACTTTTTAATGCAAAGTAAATACACCAATACTCAGAGAAAAGACATATAACTAGAAGTATTCTTCATATCATCAATAAAAGTAGTCTAATAACTATTAATATATACCATCAAACTAGTGCTCTCTTCCTTCTTATGGATTAATCCATAATTTAATGTTCCTCTTATATACCTTAAGACCCTTTTAGCTATACCAAAGTGAATTTTACTTGACTTTTATATGATTCTTAATAACAACTAAATGTATACATCAAATCTAGTCTTATGGCTCTCAAATATAATAGTTTCTCGATTAAACTTCTATACAAGGTTACATTAGCCCTTTTTTCTCACCGTCTTCTCTTAATAATTTAAAGGTCATAGTAAGAGGACATGCTACTAACTTAGTCCTTTTTATATTGAATTGCTTAAGGATAGGTTTTGTATATTTAGATTGACTAATGAAGGTATAATCTTCCTTTTGCTTAATCTCTATGTCAAGAAAGTAGTGCATCTCTTTAGGACTAGACATCCAAAATTTAGCTTCAAGTTTTTGTTTAAATGATGCTACAAAGTCATCATCATCTCTAGTTATTATCAAATTATAATCATACAATGATATAATCAACTTCAAATAACACATAGAGAGTAGCTTCATTTCATTTTCTTAAGCCGTCACTTAATCAAGTATTCATCAATTTAATTGTACTAAGCTTTTAAGTTAGAAAGAGTTTTGTCCAATAAGTACACATCATTCTTCTTGTTTTAGTATTCAAACCACTACGTTGCTCATCTTATATGGTCTCCTTGATAAAGTCATTCAAGAATGCTAGTTTGATATCAAGATGGAATAGTTTATTAGCTAATGTAACCAATAATCTTACAGTATCATGCTTTACAACTAGTGTAAAGGTTTTAAAGTAGTCAAATCTATATTATTGAAGATGCCCCTTAATAACCAGTCTGATAACCTTCTAATTAATTGGTATTCCATTAAAGACTATGTTTCCTTCTTTTTCATTATAGAAATCTCCTCTTTTAAAGTTGCAACCCATTTTTCTTAGTTTTTAGCTCATTATAGAGAGTTGGCTCAATAACTACTAAAATGTGCCCTTGCAAAAATTTTATTAAGAGATCTTGTTCCCATAATCAAAATTTCAATGTCTTGATAATCATTTACCTTTTATAGAACCTTTCCCTCATAATGAAATGGTAAAGAGTCTGTCTTAAACTTCACAAACTAATAACATTTTACCAATTTGGTTAGGTAAATTTATCAATTACAGTATCTTGGTTCACTTGAATATTCTTTGTTAGATTACTTGTACAAATGTATCCTAAGAACACCCCAAGTTCACTGTTATTGTCTAACTTTTCTTTAACTTAAAAAACATTATATAATACATACTAACAAAAACTTTAATGTTTAAATTAGACTGTAAGTTACTAAAATATTTTCATATGGTGTTCAAACTTCTAGTATCTTAGTAGATAGTATGTTAAGTAAATACATTGGGGTATTCACTCATTCTACCCAAAACTTCTTTATTACTTCTTTTTTGCTATTATTCTTTTTACCATCCTTATAATGCTTATGTTCTTCCTCTTTACCACTCCATTATGTTCAGGGGTGTATGGAGCTATCAATTGGTGATTGATTCCTTTTTTCACACAAAATTCTTTAAACTTCTTAGAAGCACATTTATAATCATTATTAGATCCTAGTTATTTAAGTAAAAGGCATGTTGCTTTCTTAATTATTATTTTCAACTTCTTTACTTTGTCAAATACCTTACTTTTATATTTCAAGAAAGTAATCCAGCTATACTTGTTATAAGCATCAATAGATGACACAAAATTTTGCTTCCATTTAGTAAGATGTCATTTATAGGTCCACATATGTCAAAGCAAAATAGTTATAACCTCTTATTAGCTCTCTAAGACGCATTTTTGAAAGGAAATCTTGCTTGCTTCCCAAGTAGGTATGCTATTCATAATTTATTAGCTTCTGTCACCTTGGGAAGGCCTTGCACAATATCATTTTATTCATTTTTTTTCAATACACTAAGACCAATCTGTCTGAATCTATTATGTCATAGCATAGACTCATTGATAGAAGCAACTTTAGCATAATTCATAAAATTACTCTCTTTAGAATTGGTTTTAGTATTCCACTCAACTAAAAAAGTTTGCTCTTCATGCAAACGCTCATCATTTTAGCTCTTTTAGAGTCAATTATCATATATTCACTCTTATCAAAGTTTGCAACATATCTTTTTTCAATTAATTAATTGGTAAGGTCACTCCTTTATGACCAGAAAGCTACGAGTTCGAGTAACAAAAATAGTCTCTTTGTAAAATACAAAATAAAGGCTGTGTAGAAATGTTCTTCTCTCGACCCTTATAAAGCGAGAAGTCTTGTGCACATGGGTTTGCCACTTTTAACTAATAATCAACAAATTTTGATCAAGTCCAGGAAAGTATACTAGTTATTAACTTGATACCTATTGAAATATTTACAACAACATATCCTCTTTCTTTTATCTTCAATAAAGCACCATTGCTAATTTTGACTTAAACTTAGAAGTTCTCCAAAAATTTGAAACGAGATTCATCATAAGCTATATGACATATACATCTAGAATCCACAAGCTAATAATACTTACTAATGTAAGCTGATAAGGCAATAATAGTGAAAAGAGTTTCTTTAACTCCTCTTTCTTCTTTCTCCATTATTTTAGCAGGTTGTATTGTTTCTTTGTTTTTAGTAGGTTGTATTGTTTCTTTGTTTTACTTTTGCATACTTTTTTAGTGTATCCCATTTGGTTACAATACCTACACTTTGCATTAGGCCTATACCTGTAATAGTAAGGAGTATAATTTGTTTTCTTACAATAAGAACAAGATGCAAAATTGCCTTTCTTTTACCCACCAGTATGCTAACATCCTTTTTGTCTTTGTTTCGTTTTCTTTTCATCATTCTTCTTTACTTCTCTTTGACTTGTATTGACTTGTTAGGATTGTCCTTAACCTTAAAAGCTCCTTTTGTTTTTCTTACCTTAAAACTCTTTTTTTTTGGAGCTTGAAGAAAGTTTACAAGTTTTATTAAGTTGATTTGTGTAATATCTTTGGACTTTTTCAAAGTTGATATTTTGGCCTTAAATATCTCAAGAATACTAAAAAGGACTTTATCAACTGTTCTTTTACCCTACAGAAATTCCTCAAGCAACGTAAGTTGATTTACAACTTTCCTAAGTTTGTCTCCATAAAACATTTTTAGACTCATCCATATTCATCATCTTAAATTCTCTTCATAAATTGAGAACTTGAAGTTGTTTTTTCAATCCCGTTTAGATCATTGAAAATCCTCTTTAATTTTTCCTAAGCCTTATTGCCAATCACGTAAGCCATGATCCTTGCAAAATTTTTCCTCTATAGCTAAAGTATGTATGATAGCCAAAGCTTTATATCTCTTTACTTTTTCATCATTATAGTTCTTTAGTTAATTTACTATTGGATTGTGTGGAGGTTGAGGTAGATCAGCCTCTGTCTTGACTGCATTCCAAAGAAGAAAGACTCTAAAATAAGATTTCATCTTAACTATCTCAAGTGTTTCGAATTATTGCTATTTGACACAATAAAAATAATTAGATATAGTATATAGTTCTATACAATGAAATGATGCTTCGGGTTCTAACAAAAAGAAAAGAGAATCCTTATGTTTTACATTTAATTATATTTACTTAAATTATTTAAACAACATATTTTTTTATTAAATAACGGAGGTGTTTATGTGGAGAAGTTTACTGAAGCCATTTTAACAACACATGTTTGGAAGTATTGAGTATTTTCTAGGAAGGAAGGGTATTCTCACTTATTTTCTCTTATATAGCCCTTTAAGATCCTTAGTACTTTGATACTATGTCAAAATTTCACAAGCTTTATGGTGATCTGTTCTCAAACACTTACTAAAATCTCAAAAACAAATATGAACAACAAAAAACATAAATTACTTTTTACTTTTTTATTGCATAAAAAGCGTATAAACAAAAGTTTAAGTTTAATACAGGTTAACAACAAGTCATGATTTGAAAACATCCAAAAATGACGGGTAAAAGATATGGAAATCCAAAGAACAACAAGATAAGTTATTCTTATCATGACAATACAAGGAATTCAACTAATGTATATTAGAATCAATATGGTCTAATTCACGACCATGTGATATAGCGTATTCATCTTTAGAAGTATGAAGTTGTGACATGACTTGCTACATGGACATATATTCTTAAAAATGTTTGGTAAACACGGTTTCGTGGGCATGAGTGAACACACAACTTAATACGCAATCGGGTTGGAGATTGTATCATAAGATGGAGCAACTACAGAGGACTATATAGCATAAGATGCAGGCATGTTTGTACTTGTGTTTCTTTTTAGGCTTATCGAAACTACACAGATTAAAACAAGAACCTGTCTGTACCTATGTTATTTTATGAACTTAATGAAAACAAGTTAAATTGAAATTAAAGAAATAATGGCTTTCATTCTTCATAGAAATGCATCAACACCAGCAATTTTCTTCCTTTCCTTTTCATTATTAGCTGCAATTGAATCTGGAGTTGATGGATATAAACAGTTTAGTATACGTTATTTGCGTATCAACTCTTGTGATTATGTAAATGAGATGACGTCATAAGTTGGGGCACGTTATCCCTAAGTAGGATGGATAAGTTTTATAATATATTTTGCAATATATATTTATTAATGATTGTTGAATAAATTATGGAATGCATAACAACTCACAAATTAAGTTCCTTAGATAAGCCAGTTTTGACGAGCCTGTCAGACTCATGGTTTGGTACTAAATCAAGAAAAACCTATTGAAGATGCTCATAACCAGGGAGTTATTTTCTGGGGTATACGAGAGGCGTAATGTAATGTAACTGGTGCAGGTGTCTCTCCCCAACAACCTTCACTTTATCAATCCTGAATGCAAGTTGGCTTAGTGCTTAAATATAAGATAATGATACAGTTAGGGTCTCAGGTAGTGATTGTTGATGCAAGCAAAGGAAGCTCCAAACCAACATGGACGTGACTCTTGCCTGTTGACCTGTAAATCCTGCATGCAAATCTCCACGATTCGACCATCATTTGCTCAACCAACAAGAGTTACTTAAGCAAAACAATATTTTGGACAATAGATATTGAGTATCGAAAGAACAAACGTCCCAAACGTCCCCGTTTTTCCTATCATTTCAGTGCAAGCAGCACCAATTTTGTGATTCACTACTTCTGCGACTCATATCCTCAAGTTTATATAAATCAAAGTAGCTTGCCGCGGATTGCTGTTCCAATTGTTTCCTTTGAAGGCAATCATACATAATAGGAATATAGGCCACAGAGGATATATTATATTTCAGAAACAATAGCAGCTCACTTACGGCAAAATAAAATACGAAGATGGGGCCTAGTAAATGTCAAGTTGCATGAAAATTTTGTGACTTAAGCGAAATCGGATTCATCTAAGATTTCGTACAAAGGGTCAAAAGGTACCCACTGCATTAAAGCTCTTTATAATCGTTTCAGGAATAAAAATATATTTGAAGAGTAGCTGTTGTTGTGATGAGTGTAGGATTGTAAAATTTCATTTGAGAAAGTTGAATGGAGTAATGGAGCAACAAGTAGAGAAAAATGTGGGAAAAATAAGACACAAGAAATTTATGTGATTCACCTCTTTGAGATGGGCTACGTTTACGGTTGAAAAAAATTAAAGAGATTTTCACTAAAGAAAAAATAAGAAAAATTATAAAATACTCAATATTTTTCTTTTAACCCTTTAACCCGTTTATATTCAAAAGTCACATATAATACTGTCACATTTTACTTAAAATACCTTCTCTCAAAATATCTAAACTCTTTATGCACCTTATTCACTATCTCTATCTTTTATTTTCTTCATGAATGTTGCTTTCCTTTTATAGGCAAAATGTTGTAAAAAAAACAAATCTTTGACAAACATTCAAAGATTTGTTTGATTACCAAGCATTAAAAAAGAGGGAGGAGGTGCTTACTATTTTGACAAAAAATTGTCAACTTTGATTTAAAAACACACTTAACAATTCTACACCTTGTTTTGAAATTGGGACTCTGTAAAAATTCCTTCAATTGTCTTGGTCATTGCCTATTTAGGGCATTTATCATGATTTGCATATTCCAATCAAGTCCAAGCAATGCCTGAACTTACTTATAGATAGAGGCTTTGTCAACATGGCTCCTTGATTATCTGTAGTACTAATCTTTTTTCACAATAATATTTTCTTGCGAAATTATATCTCAAACGAAGTGGTACTTGACATTAATGTGCTTTGTTCTCTTATAAAATATTTGATCTTTGGTCAGACGGATAAAACTTTGATTGTCACAATGAACAATGGTCACCTATTGATCTGAATTCAATTCACTAAATAAGCCTCATAACCAAATAACTTCCTTAATTGCCTCCTTAGTAGCCATGTATTCAACTTCTATAGTGGACAATGTAACTATAGGTAGTAAGGTAGCTTTGTTACTTCCAAGTGTGAATACATCTTTTTATCCAAATCACTTGTATAATTTAAGTCCACAAAACCAACTGCACCATTCTTACTCTAGCTAAACTCCAAACATGAATCAGTAGGACCACGTAAATATATCAAAATATATTTTACTGCATGCCAATGTTCTTTCTCTGGATTACCCATATGTCTACTTACTACATTGACAGCATGTGAAATGTCAAGACATGTGCAAACTATTGCACACATCATACTACCAACTATATTAGAGTAAGGAACTTGTGCCATGGACTTAATTTCTGCATTTGTTTGTGGTAATAAAATTGCTGAAAGCCTAAAATAAGCAACAAGAGGAGTACTTACAGGTTTAGCATCTTTTATACCAAAACACTATAAAACCATCTTAATAAAACTCTTTTGAGTAAGGTAAAGTTTGCCTTCAAGTCTATCTCTTTGAATTTTCATCCCCAGATTTTTTGTAGCAACTCCTTGATCTTTCATCTCAAATTCACTATTAAGTTCAACTTTCAACCTACTAATCTCACAAATGTTTTTGCTAGTAATAAACATATCATCAACATAAAACAATAGATATATGTATACGCCATCATCAACTTTTCTGAAATAAACACAGTTACCATATTGACTTATAAATTAACCTTGATTTACCATGAATGAGTCAAACCATTTATACCATTGCCTCTAAGATTGTTTTAAACCATAAAATGGCTTCTTCAACAAACACACATGGTATTTATTTTCTTTAACTTCAAAACCTTCATGTTGGTGCATATATATTTTCTCCTTTAATTCACCATGCAAAAATGCGGTTTTAACTTCCACCTGCTCTAAGTCCAAATCATGTATAGCTACTAATGTAACTAAGACACGAATGGACCTATGTTTAATAACAGGTGAGAAAACATCATTAAATTTAATTCCTTGAACTTGATTGTAGCCTTTTGCAACCAATCGTGCCTTGTATCTACCATTTTCATTGGCAGAAGTTCCTTCCTTCCTCTTAACGATCCATTTGCAAATAACAATTTTCTTATTCTTTAGTGGTTTAATGAACTCCCAGGTCCTATTTTTATAGAGAGACTCAACCTTTATTATATAACAACCACCTATTTGATAGAATCATTATAAGAAACAACTTTCGGATAAGTGGAAGACTCACCAACACTTTTTATTTCTTGTGCTGTTGCAAATGCATATGCCACCAAATCTACATCAACATATTTCCTTGGTGGTTTTATTTCTCTCTTGGGTTTATTTTTTGCAATGGAATACTCCTCCTTTTCTTCATTGTGGCTTCCTTTTTTGTGATTTTGGGCTCATGGATCTGTTCGGAATAGATGTTTTGTGGAGGACAATTCTCCACCTCAAACACCACCTGCTTGGTCATGCTCTCACACTTGTATTAGAAGAAATAGAAGTCTCCTCCTTTTGGTGAAGCATAACTGATTCATAAAAAATGACATCCTTACTAGTGATTAGTTTGCACGTTTTAGGATCAAGGCACCGTAATTTATATCCTTTGATGCCATCAAGATATCTAATAAATATGCACATTTTAGATCTAGGTTCTAACTTTCCATCATTAACATGTACATATGATGGACACCTAAAACATTTTAAATTTGAATAATTAGTAGGTTTCCCATACCATGCCTCTTCTGGAGTCTTACAGTTAATGGTTATTGTTAGAGAGTGATTTATCAAGTAATACGTTGTTGATGCTGCTTCAGCCTAAAAATCTTTTGATAGGCCAGAGTTGGACAACATATAACAAACTTTCTCCAAAATTATTCTATTCATTCTTTCTACCACACCATTCTATTACAGTGTACCTCTAATTGTGAAATGATGGACTATTCCTTCATTCTTCCAAAAATCATTAAATTCACCTTCACAAAACTCTAAATCATTATCTGTCCTAAGCCACTTTATTTTCTTTACCTGTCTATTTTTCAACTAGCGCCTTCCATTGTATGTAAATGGTAAACAAGTCATTCTTGTATTTCAAAAAATATGCCCATACCTTCCTGGAGTATTCATCAATGAAAGTAAGCATGTAACAGGTACCGCCTTTTAAAGAGACATATGCAAGCCCCCAAAGATTAGAGTGAATGTAGTCTAGAGTTCCTTTTGTCTTGTGAACAATAGTAAAAAAATGACTCTTTTTTGTTTGCCAAAAATTTAATTTTGACACTTTTTGATTACATAGAAGACCTCTTTTGCCTAGTAGTGTCAAACCTCGTTTACTCATATATCCCAGCCTCATATGCCATAATCTGGTGACATCTGATTTTGACAAAGCAGGCATGGTCACATCAGCTACTCTGATAGATTTTCCTTTTAGAATGTATAGTTTGCCTATTTGAAGAGCCTTCATCACGACCAAGGCACCTCTAACTACTTTGAGAACTCCACCTCCACCAGTGTAATGGTAGCCTTTTAAATCCAAGGTAGTTAAAAAGATGCGATTTCTCTTTAAGTCTGGGACATGGTTTCTCTTTAAGTCTGGGACATGGCGAGCATTTGTCAATGTTCTTACAATGCCATCAAACATTTTTAATTTGATAGTGCCTATACCAAACACTTTACAACCTTGATTGTTGCCTATTAATACAACTCCACCATTAACTGGATCATAGGTGGAGAACAATCTTTGTTAGGACACATGTGAAATGAATAGGTAGTGTCAAGGTTCCATTAATCTCGTGGTCCAGATCCTTCTTTACTCACTAAAAGAACATCCGCTTATTCCTTCTTTTGTAAAACACTGGCTTCAACTTACTTTTCTTTATTCTCTAGGTCTAACTTGTTTTTGAGCTTGTAATAGCCAGCTACAATATGCCATTTCTTTTTGCAATATCTATAAAATCCATTTATAAATTTGGATTTTGATCTTAACTTGTGTCTATTATTGCTACTGGAGTTTCTGTTTGTTGATTTTCCTTTAACAATCAGTATTTCTGTAGGACTACTCTGGTTTAAGATGAATTCTTTGTCAATAATATCTTTTGAAAGTAAGGCAAATTTGACCTCCTCTAATGTGAGAGACTCTCGATCATAAATAATAGTCTCTCGAAAATGTTTGTAAGATGGACGTACGAACTGCAGCAACTTGATAGCTTAGTCTTCTTGATCATACTTGATGTCCATATTCTCGAGATCCATGCGAATTGAATTAAAATCATCAACATGTGATTTGAGTGAACCACCTTCTGCCATACAGAGCATGTGTAAGTGGTGTTTTGCAACCAACTTTTTTTTAAGAAATTAAAATATTAATTAAAAAATGAGAAAAGTTACATATGAAAGGCTATCCCACATAGATAAACCCATTTATCTTACTAGATACACATAAAAAGGAAAAAATGGCAGCGTTTAACAAAGCTTCATTAGACGATTAGGGCAAAACTAATTTTGTCTTTCTCAAATCTTTGATCATTTACTCAATTTGGGAGAGTGGTTGCGATGTTCCGGAGGCGGTGCTTGCAATGGTCCTTGGGGCTCCTCTTCTCTGCTTTGCCCTCGCTGGCTATTATCCTCAAGTATCTGGTTCCATTTGAGTCTACCTTTAGGGGTTTAGACAATTTAAGTGTCTCTCAGACATTTCTATACTTTCACAAAAGGCGAAACTCACTAATCTTAGTTCTTCTATGACTAGCCAGCGATTAAAGTCTTGATTCAGGTCAGTATAGTTTTTGCTATATTTCCTTTCTCGACTCCTTCTTCATTCAAGCACTGTTGACATCTAGGGTTTGAAAATCTGGGTTTCCTTTATCAGGGTATAGGGCTTCGCAGACCAACAAGAAAGGGGAATCTTATCAACAAAAGGTACCGGATTTAAAGGTTTATATATTTCCTTTCTTTTCGTTGATTACTCCATTTTTTAATCCTTTATCTGCTGATGACAGGGATAGGGATGAAGCATTGAGCTTACCTTGTTTTCAAACCAGAGAAAAGTCTGTATTGACCATCTCCTTTATTTCCTTTAAACTGCGATGAGTAGTTTGCTTGTATAGTCCTAGGAACTACTGTGAGTAGAGAATTGGAATGCATTTCTGACTGTGGATAGAGTAACTAGTTCATAGGACTATCTGAACTAGCTATTGCTATATGCTATATTCTCCTGGCTAAAGTCATTCTCCTACTACGGTGGAGGTTTAACTGAATGTTGATTAGTTGCTTTCTTATGCTGGCATTAGTGAGATCTAATAGAGAGCTTATTGAAGTAGTTTGGTCTTTAAACGTTCTACTACTCCTTTATTTCCGGATAACATGAAAACAAGTAGCCACAGAGAGTAGAATAATAGCCCTCTGAAACTTTGAGTAGTTTAAGTTAGGTAGTTCCCTTATGATATCTGTGAGTTTTTCATTGCTGAAATCACGGGCACATACTATAGAGATTTTTACCTATATTCCTCTAGAGAAAACACATTCAAAGAAGAGGTGGTCCCTGGTTTTATCCTCTAGGTTACATAGGATACATAGCTTGGAGGAGGATAGGAATTTCAACCTATCTAAGGTACTTAGCCTATCCCACATTGCTATCCAGAGCTAAAAACTATCATTAGGTCTAGGGACCTTATTCCAAATCAAAATTTCCCATCCTACATGGTTTACAAATCTTTCCCTCAACTTTCTAACTTCTTTAACCGTAATCGCAAAAATAGGAATACCCTTCCATAAGTATGTATCTTCCCCCTATGATTTGTGAATAAAGGAAAATTCAGAAGTGAAGTCTTATCTGAGGAGAGAGTCCAATTCCCATTCCTTATTATTTCTTTGAGCTTAGTGTCCTTCGGGAACCTATTCAATAGAGAGTTTGCCATCCAGTTTTGTATTAAAGGACCATTCCCTGTCTAGTTGTCATACCAGAAGGAGATTTTATCTCCTGTCCCTATCTGACATTTAATGTGCTAATAGATCTCCTCCCTCATTTGAAGAAGTTGGTTAAAGAACTAGATGTAGCTGACTTTGGGTTCTAGAGCCTAAAAACTCCTTCCTTTTAGTAAATAAGAATGAATCCACTTAATCTACATTGATTGTTTGTCACTCAGGATTTCTAAATTCTCTTAGACATAAGAAGTATGTTTTTAGTAGAGATTGACTCTAGTTGTTATCCCCCTTCATCTTTCAATTGACAGATTGTCTTCTAATTTACTTTGGCTATTCCTCTCTCTCCATTCATTTTCCCCATAGAAACTGCTTCATCAATTTTTCTATTGTTTTAATAAGCCCTTTTGAAAGGAAAATGTAAGAACATTAGTAGGTACTCATAGATATAATAAATGACTTCAATAGCTGAAGTTTCCCACCATAGGATACTGTTCTATTAGTCTATAACCCCAATTTTTTCTATCAAAGGAATACATTCACAGAATCGTAGCCTCCTTAATGAGATAGGAATCCCCAGATAGTGTATAAGGGGAGCTTTAATTTCTATCCCCATAGCTTGAGCTAAAGTATTTGAGATTTGAGAAGCACTTTTGGAAAGTATGATAAAGCTCTTGTGCTAATTGACATTTAAGCCAGGCATTTCCTTAAACAACTTTAGAGTTTCTAATAGAAGACTGACTGAATGAGCATTCGCTCTATTTAGGAGAATAAGGTCATCTATAAAACACAAACTAGTTAGCAAAACTTTCTTACATTTGGAATGGAATATGAATTTAGGATCAATTGAAGTTTTGTACTTTAGCAGCTGAGTGAGGACTTCCATACAAATTAGGAATAGGTAAGGGGATAGGGGGTCCCCTTGCCTAATTCTTTTCTTTCCTTTAAACACTTCCGAGGGGCTCCAATTAATCAATATCTCATAGGAAATAGTAGAATGTGTTGTTGAATCCACTGGATGAATGTTAAGGGAAAATTCATTATATCCAAGGTTTTTAGCAGAAATCCCCAATTGACACTATCAAAAGCTTTATGTAAATCCACTTTTATAATGCAATTCTGAGGACTTCTTCTGTAGTTATACCCTTTTAATAGCTCCTGAATGATAAGAATGTCGTCCCCTATATCTTTGCCTACCATAAAAGCTCCTTAATTCTCACTGATAAGATATTTAAGTACCTCCTTAAGCCTATTTGCCAAAATCTTGGCAATGATTTTGTAGAGGACATTTGTACACGAAATAGGCCTATAGTCATTCCAAGTTCTTGGATTAGAGTTTTTAGGGACCAGACATAGAAAAGTCTTGTTTATTTCCTTTAGTAAAATCCCTTTTAAGAAGAACTCTTGTACTGCCTCCTTAACAATCCCCCTAAACTATTCCAAGTTTTCTGATAGAAAAAACCATTCAATCCATCTGGACTTGGAGCTTTAGAGCCATTCATGCTAAAGACCACTTTATCAATTTCTTAATTTGTAACATGTCTTACTAAACAATAAGCTTTATATATAGGAATTTTAGTAGTTACAAACTGTCTAAGGTCATAATCCACCTCAGATGAGTGTGCTTATGATCCAATTAGTTTGTTGTAGTACTCCAAAGCTTCCTTATCTAATTCATCTTGTCTAATGATATCCACTCCAACTTCTGTTTTAATGGAGAAAATTATGTTAGTGTTCTTTTGAGCTAGCAAAGAGTTAAAGAAGAACTTTGTGCATCTATCTCCCTTTTTTAACCAATTAATTATGGCTCTCAACTTCATTAAAGAACATTGGTTATCCACTGCTTGTAAATAATTTTTAAGCGCATTCTTTTTTGCTATGACTAGTGCTCCATCCAAAGGATTCTCTGCCTGTGCTTTTTGAATAGAGGAAAGTTTTTCCTTAGAAATATCAATATCCTTATTAATATTCTGTCCTCTCTTACCATTAAGAATCTTTAGCTCCTGTTTAATAGCCTTTAGCTTTTGGATACAAATGAACTGTCTAGTCCTATAACAATCGTGTTCCAAACCCTTGTCTATTGCTTCTTGAAAACTGTCCATGTTGACTAGAAAATTGTTAAATCTTAAAGGATGATAGACTCTAGAGATGGTGAACAAATTGTCAATTTTTATAGGAGTATGATATGAAATTCTAGGGTCTAGGAATTTCGCATAACTTCTTGAAAAAGAATGTAGCCATTCCATATTAACCATAGCTCAATCTAGTTTTTTTTTTCTTATGTGCCAATTTGAGCATTTTTTATGTGTCCAAGTAAACTTATGACCTTAAGCTTTTAGGTCTATAAGTTCCACTTCCTTCATACATTCAAACATATAAGGGGAATAGTTAAGAAGATTACAATTTCCTTCAGTTTACAAAGTAGTATTAAAATCCCTGCATATAACCTAAGGCGAATTCACTAGAGTTCAGTTCTTTAGAAAACAGCGTTGAATCCATAGACAAAAGTAGCTAGTACCAAAGAATTTTCCCTTTTAAAATAAATTTTAGAATGAATATGCTGTTGACTAGATTCCGGAACTTCTAGTTTCAGATGATCCCCATCATAAGCTATTATAATCCTTCCATACGTATGACTTTGATGATTTGTAATGAACTGCCATTTGCTACCTAGACAAGCCAGTTTATTCATATTAGCTTCTTTAATTTTAGTCTCCAACATACAAAAAACCCAAAGCTTTTCCTTTATCACAAAATCCTTTAAAGCATTCAGCTTTGAAGGATTATTTATTTCACGGGCAATAAATCTAAATCTGTTCAGATGACAAGCTCTACATAACCCACCAGAAGATGAAAAAGTTCAGGAATCTAGTGGAGCAAGTCAAAATGATGAATCTTTAGATGTGCAACCGAATGATCAAAGTCTATCCAAGACTGATGTGCATAATGCACATCAGTCTTGGATAGACTTTGATCATTCGG
>JANSVB020000195.1:1437684-1447896 GCA_025504935.2 Erythroxylum haughtii
TATATATGTATGTATGTATACTGTGATTTGACTGAGTGATGTATCACGCCACCCTCGAAGGGCACGGACTCGGACATCACCATCGATGTCGGGTTCGGGTCTTACGGGAGTGGGGTGTTACACTTCTTCAATTGGGACACATGGAACACAGGATGTATTGCTGCCTCGAGTAGAAACTTCAACTTTTATGCCACTTCTCCGACTCGTTATACAACCTAATAAGGCCCACAATAAAGTGGAGATAATTTCTGATTACTTCGTCTCTATAAAGAATATTGTTTATAAGGTTGCAATTTCAGTAAGACCATATCACCAACCTTGAATTCTCATTAAGATCTTTTCGAATCTGCATACTGCTTTATCCTGTTCTAAGCCTTCCACAAATGGAATTTGGTGACGTTAGTCATGGCCTCCCTATTCTGTAGGACCTGATCCACCTCCAGCACCTTGGAGTCCCCTGCTATGTAAGGTGTATACACTGATGGTGGATATCCATAAAGTAACTCAAATGGTGTGGAATAGATAGAACCCCTATAAGTGGTGTTGTACCACCATTCAATCAATGCCAACCATTCACTCCACTTCTGAGGTGTTTCCCCACAAAAACACCGAAGATATGTTTCAAAAAATTTGTTCACCGCTTCCTTTTACCCATCCGTCTGTGGGTGGTAAGTCTTGGAGCACTTCAATTTAACTCCTTGTAGTTTAAGGAATTCCTACCAAAATTTGCTTACTAAGATAGGGTCCCGGTCGCTGATGATGGACTCTGGCATACCATGCAGCTTAAACACATTGTTGAGGAATATCTCAGTTACATCGCAAACAAAATAAGGGTGCTTGACTGTAATAAAATGAGAATATTTGGTTAATCGATCTACTACTACAAGAGTAACAGACTTCCCCCCTAAAGACAGGAAGTCCTTCTATAAAGTCCATACTCACCTCTTTCCAGCTACTTTTCGATATTTTAATAGGTTGCAGGAGATTAGGGTAAGTAGAGTTGTCCTGTTTATTTTCTGACAAACTATACAATTTTGAATATGAATACGAACATTACGGGCCACCGCTTTCCAAAAAAACATCTTATGTATTTTCTTCGTAGTAGCCACTGTTCTAGCATGTCCTCAACAGCATTGTTATGACTAATGTTAATGATCTGTTTACGAAGTTTATTGTTGGCACCCACCACTAGGCGCCCCTTCCATCGCAGCAACCCATCCTTCCACCCATACACACTTGATTTCATTTTATTAGATTCTAGCATTTGAATCATTTCTCAAATTGCACTGTCCTCTTGCTAACTCCTTTTGATCTGTTCTAACATGTCACTATGCAGTTGAGTCATAGAAATCATCAGCATTTCTACACTTGTAATTCTTAAGAGGGCATTAGCAACAATGTTCTCCTTGTCATAAGTCAAATTATTCAAATATGATTTTAGGATGAATTTGAACTCATTTGAGCCATCTTGTTGTGAATTTAGAGCTTTCTTTGGTTATTTCTCACATATTTCAACTTTATTGCTTAATAGGTGAAAATGGATAAATTTTGGATATGAGGCATAACTTTGACTATGGATGTTAGATTAAGGTCATTTAGGTACGCTTTGAAGAGGAATCCGAGTTCTATAACTTCCGTGAAGATTCCAAGGAGAGATTCTGTCGTCTAAAGGGTCAATATGGCATGATTTTTAGAGGCCTAAGGTATGTATGCTACGGACATGATGTCTGTTTAACTCCACTCCAGAGACCCGAGAAGGTCCGCCAAATGAACATAATGTCTACTTAATGAACATTGCCTAGCCAACTCCACTCCAAAGACCCGAGAATATTCGTTAAATGGACATACAATCTGCTTAACGGACTTTGTCGACCCAAGGACGCTCTATCTTCCCTTGTTTAGTAAAAACTAGGTTTCTTTGAACCTAAGACACTATAAATACTTATTTTTATGACCTAAAAACAAGGCTGGACACTGAAAACAAGGCTGTAACATAAAGAGGCACCCTAAAGAGGAAAAGAAGAGGAGAAAGGAGGAAGGAATCAAGCATTGACAGCAAACTTATTTTGTGTTCTCTCTACCTTCTCTCTCTACTCTTTCTCGTATGTTGATTATCTTTATGTGTATGGATTCTGTTATCATGTTCTGGAACTAAACCCCATTTAGGGTGAAGGATGTAGCCTATTTAAGGGATGGATTTGTATTTTATGAATTGATTGGTGTTGAATGAAAGTTCTTAGGTTATGTTTATCTTTCTTACATTTCACTGTCGTCTCTATGCTTGATCACCATAGATACAATCCTAGGAATCATATGATGAACTGAGAGGTGAAGTATGATTTATGTATTAGGAAGATAAACACGTTAGATTTAGAGATAGAAATATCCTAAACTAGTTGATAACTTAGGTTGCTTGTTCTTAATGAATTTGACTAGTTAGATTTCATATTGAGAGATGGTAATTAACTAGTTGAATGTTCTTATATGTCTTGAAAGAGAATAAGAGTAAAGTTGTGCAATTGTTATGATAACCTGTCCTTAAATCAATTCCATAATTTATTGATCAATCTCTTAAATTGGTGAACCCCAAAGCCCTAAGTTCAAATCATCAAATTTCCCTTGCTTGTTTATTTCCGGTCTTTACAATTTATTGTCTACTCAAATCCAACCATATTTTAAGTTTATTGTTACTTTCGTTCAAGTAATTAGAATTAATTTAGAAGTGAGTATCTTAGTCCTTGTGGGAGACGACCTTGGAATACTTGATTTATAGGTACTAGAAACGACTTTGTGCACTTGCAGATTGTAACAAACACTTTGACACTACAATATTAACTTCAAAATCATACTCGAGAAGCTTTGGCAACCATGATTGCTAGAATGTGGTTGATAACCTTTGTTTTAGCAGATGCATTAAACAAAAAGAAGATAAGTAAATCAAAACCTTGTTAATTGTGAAACAGCTCCCTCCATTATATTACATAGACTGACTAAAATAACATTGTAGTTTAATTTCACAGATAAGCAAAACAAGTGATTACAGTTGCAGAAATCGTACATGAATTCAAGTTGACAAGAATTGACTAACTCTTTGACTTTAATCTTCATGGATTCACTCTACCGTCTCCACCATCTCTAAAAGAAAGCTTAAAACAAAATTTTCATAAATCAAAGGTTTTTCCCAAAAGACAGAGAAAGAAGGCAAGTAGTAGAATAGTAGGATAGGTTAAGGCTACCATTTCGACATAGATGAACTTGCAGTTCTTATCCTCAAACAAAGCATACATTACAGATCCAACATATTTTGCACACACACAGCTTATACACAAAAACACAACGATCAAATAATGGAAAACAAGCATATAACTTGAAAACCCAGAAATAGATATATATAATCCAATTGAACATGTAGAAAGATTCAATCTTTTATTTACGAAAAAAGGGTTGAATTTCTTCACCCATATCGTGTTATTACCACCAAAGTAGTACTGGTCAACTGTTTTCAACCAGCCAACATCATCGTGAGTGTCAGGCACCAAATGAATGTTGACTTTTTTAGGAACAATTGCACCAGTTGTGTTGTAATGTATGTATGTGGAATCCAGGTGGAAAAACCCTGCCAAAAAGATTGCTATAAGCAACTTGATCACCATGATCTCCACAAAGGAAGAGCCACCAGGAGAGGAAGTGTGAGAAAAAGAGAACAATCGTTAAGTAAAGCAAAGGGCTTGATGAATTGAAGACAGAATGAAGAAATAACAAAAAACAAGAGAAAGAGTAAGCTTGGCGAAGAAGGGAAACTGATGATGAATGATCATTTTGAAAGTTGAAGGATAATATAATTGTTAGGATATATGTTATATATCTAAGTAATTAGTTTTGGCATTCTTTATTAATTGTACCTATAAGATATTAATTGGATGATGATAGCTAACCAATAATCCTTGTTTGACTTGGATTCAAAAAGCTATTTTGGATAATGTTTTAGATGTTATAGAATCCTATCTTGAATAGATGTGTTTCTTGACAAGAATTATGACGGATTATATGGGTGATGTGGAATGGAGCATTGTTGGATTTTTAGGATAATGGTTTAAGTGTGATAAAACTATATCTTCAGTAGGAGTGTGCATAGGTCACATTTATGTGTGTGCAGCTGTGTTTTGATTTCAAAGATTGCGTGAATCAGCTTGGGCATTTCATTTTTTATGCTTTAACGTCTTTCCTTTGTGAAAGCATTCCTTGAGATAGTCTATTTGGATTTTATAGCTGATTGCTTATTAGAAGAACTCTATCTTATGAAGACTCTTTGAGCTTCTCGTGACCAAGGGGGCTGAAGTGTCTATCACCTTAAATGTGCTTGATGGCTGGAAGTTTTGGTGTGACTATGCGTTGTTCAAATTTCCTGAATAGCTGAAGGTGGGTGGGTGATTTTTGTTGATTAGAAAGTGGCTCTTCATGGTTAGTATTATGTATGTCTCTGGTATGGCTTACATGAATTAAGTGGGAGTTGTTTCTTTATTGAGTTTTTATGCAACTTAGGCTCTTCTACGTGACTTTGGTGGAGCTGAGTTTTTCCTTAGTCTGGCATCGTTGATGGATACAACTGTGGTTTTTATTTTGTGATTTGCGTGTTCACTATTCTCTTCAATATAAATTGAGTGTGGTTTTTAGGATTTGGTAACTAATCCATCTTCTGAAGAAGTAACGTGGGAAGATTCCAGTAGTTTACTACGGTAGTATACTTGACGAACAACTTTCAGATTTACCTTTAAAGAAGTTGAATTCATTGGGAAGTTGTTCCTTTTTATCACAAATGTATTAGTTTTTGTTCCTATATATTTTAATCACTTGAGTTGTTTGTTTAATTGTCTTTATCATTAAACTATGTGTGTAAATCCTCTATCGAGTTTAGTATCAAGTGGTCATACTATTAGGTGTGATATTACTTTCATGGGTAGTGAGGACGAGGGATAGTATTAAGGTTGAGTGGTGTCGAGTTAGTAAAGCCTTATGTAAAAACTTTTGTCGTTAGTGAAAGTATTAAGATGGGTAATGGCCCCACAGACGTAGAAAAGGTGTGCCGAACTGCGTTACCAAATTTTTGATACTTTTTATTATTTAGTTTTTGATTGCTTTTATTTTCGTTTGTGCTAGAGACATCCACGGTTAAAATTGGAAAGTTTGCGAAACTACTATCCCCTTCGATTTTTATCAATTGGCATCAGAGAAAGGTCACCGATTCAGAATTTGGTAGCAAGTTAGTGTTGATCTAGGTTCACAATTATGGCCATAAGAGAAGGAATATCAATTATTAGGCCACCGTTGTTGCACGACTCCAATTATCCTACATGGAAATCACAGATAAGTCTTTATCAGGCACAGGGATCAAGAGCATGGAACTCGGTATCACATGGCTAGAAACATCCGATGATTACTGACGATAAGGGAGAAACAGTTCTAAAAGATTCATCTAAATGGACAAGAGCCGACGAAGAAAAAGAACTTGCAAACTCACAAGCATTGCACGTAATTTTCAGTGCTATTGATGAAGGACGCTTCTCAATGATATCAGCCTGTGAATCGGCTAAAGAAGCGTGTGATACGTTGTAAACTATTCATGAAGGGGCCAAATATGTGATAACGTCAAAACTACAGATGTTAGCTGCGCTATTTGAAGAATTGAAGATGGATGAAACTAAGACTATTGGAGACTTCCATAAAAGACTACGAGATATAGCGAATCAGGCATATTAACTTGGGAAGAAATATTCCAATCTAAAACTAGTCAAGAAGACGTTGAGAGACGGTGAGATCACTACCTCTAAGATTTATTATGAAAATTGCAGCAATCGAGGAGGCTCATGACATCAATGACTTGTTGTTGGAGAAGGTAATTGGAATTCTTACAAATTTTGAAATGAATCTTTTAAGGGATAAACAAGAAAGAAGCAAAGGATTGGCACTACCGGTTAAACTGGCAAATGTATCAATTATGTAGAAGATGAATTCAACGAGAATAAGGATACGGAGCTATTAATACGAGAGTTCAGTAAGTGGCTAAAGAGATTGAAAAAGGATAGACCCAAGTTTAGGCAAAGCGGACGGAGTTCATCGAACAACAACTTCAAATAACAAGCTAAAACTCAAAAGGGATAAAGAAAGGTAAAGAGAATTCAATACCATGAGTGTCAAGGCTTCGAACATATTCAAGCGGAGTGTGCTAACATCTTGAAGAAGAGAAAAAAGAAATCCTATACGAGCACTTGAAGTGATAACAAATCCAGAAATGAAGAAGAAGCTGTGAATAATGCTACATTAGTTACTTTGTACAACAAAAGTCCAGTTTCTTGCTTAACAGTAATTGAGAAGGAAGTAACTAAAGAAGAAAAAGTTAGTAAATTGGGAAATTTTGAAAAAAACACAGACGATTCAACTCAAAGATCAATATCAGATTATGACAGTGATGACAGTACTTCAGATGATAAAAAGGAAGGTATTTATGAAGCCTATGAGTTAATGTCTGGTAAATGGGTCAAAACATGTAAAAAAATGAGAAGTTGAAGGAGGAAAACACTTCCATGAAGAACATCATTTACACTCAAAAGGGTCAATTACAAGCACAAGAAATTGTAAAGATTCATAGTTAATTACCACTTTTAAAGAAACTGGTCAGACATAGGACAAGTTAGTTACTTCAGAAGAAGAAATCGATGACACAAATAATATGATGAGGAATAGGACTAGGTTTGAATTTTTTCGAAAGGCACAGGGACTATGTGCTTTACATTTATGAAGTATTTTTTGTCTAGTTTAAAAAAAGAAAAAAAGAGAGATTTTTTTTGTTCTTTAGTTTTTATGTTACCATTGTCGTCCCATTCTTTTAGTAGTTTGCATTGTGACTTCTATTTGGCTCCATCGAAGACTCTTCAGCTCTCTCATTAGTGTGGCTCTCTCTCTCTCTCGCTACACCAGCAACACTCATCTTTATTTTCTTAGGTTTATGAATTTAATCAATCTTATGAAGATAAAATTAAAGTAAGTAATGATATGTTGGCATGTGTATTGACTGGTGGTAAATTGTCATCTTTACATACTTATAATTCTTTCTTTGAACCTACTACTGATTTTTATGTTTCTTTATTTGCTGAGATCGATTATGTTGACGGCATTCTTCGTTTTGACAATGTTTTATCCCAAGGGGAGACATCAGATTGTTTACGGTGAACGTTTCGCTCAGGGGGAGATTTCAAGGTATATGCTTGACTATTCGTCGTACTTTTTAGCATCTTTTTGTCCCAAATGGGAGAAATTTAAATGATTGGATAAACTTAATGTTCTTTAGAACTTGATGTTTGATTAAAGGGGAGTATTTGTCATATGAATAGTAAATTTGGTACTTATATGTCCAATTATGTTATTTAGGAGAGTTTCATATTTGTGACAAGCAATGCCAAAAAGGGGGAGATTGTTAGGATATATGTTATATATCTAAGTAATTAGTTTTGGCATTCTTTATTAATTGGACGTATAAGATATTAATTGGATGATGATAGCTAAATAATAATCCTTGTTTGACTTGGATTCAAAAAGCTAATTTGGATAATGTTCTAGATGTTAAAGAATCATATGTTGAATAGATGAGTATCTTGATAAGAAGTATGATGGATTACATGGGTGATGTAGAATGGAGCACTGCTGCGTTTTTGGGATAATGGTTTAAGTTTGATAGAACTCTATCTTGATTAGGAGTGTGTATAGATCACGTCTATAAATGTGTAGCTGTGTTTAAATTTTAAGATTGTGTGAATCATCTTAGGTATTTCATTTTTTATGTTTCAACATCTTTCCTTCGTGAAAGGATTCCTTGAGATAGTCTATTTGGGTTTTACAGCTGATTGGTTATTAGAAGAACTCCATCTTTTGAAGACTCCTTGAGAACCTCGTGACCAAGGGGGCTGAAATGTCTATCTGCTTAAGTGTGCTTGATGGCTGGAAGTTTTGGTGTGACTATGCATTGATCGAATTTCCTGAATAGCTGAAGGTAAGTGGGTGATTTTTGTTGGTTGGAGAGTGGCAGTTCACGTTCAGTATCGTGTATGTCTCCAGTATGACTGATGTGAATTAAGTGGGAGCTATTTCTCTATTGGGTTTTTACGTAACCTAGGCTCTCCTACGTGGCTTTAGTGGGGCCGAGTTTTTCCTTGGTCTAGCATCGTTGATGGATACAACCGTGGTTTTTGTTTTGTGATTTGCATGTTCACTATTCTCCTCAACGTAAATTGAGTGTGGTTTTTAGGATTTGGCAGCTAATCCATCTTCTGATGAAGTAATGTCGGAAGATTCCAGTAATTGACTATGGTAGTATACTTGGTGAACAACTTTCAAATTTATCTTTGAAGAAGCTGAATTCATTGGGAAGTTGTTCCCTTTCATCTCAAGTGTATTCTTTTTTGTTCCTAGTTATTTTAATCACTTGAGTTGTTCATTTAATTGTCTTTATTATTAAACAGTGTGTGTAAATCCTCTATCGAGGTTAGTATGAGGTGGTCGTACTATTGGGTGTGAAATTACTTTTACAAGTAGTGAGGACGTGGGACAGTGTCAAGAGTTGAGTGGTGTCAGCTCAGTAAAGCCTTGTGTAAAAACTATAGTTGTTAGTGAGAGTATTAAGTTCAGTGAGGGCCCCCAAACGTAGGCAAGGTGTGTCGAACTGTGTTACCAAATTGGTGCTTTTTATTATTTAGTTTTTTTTTTTCGTTTGTGCTAGAGACGTCTTGATGGAGGACCATCAAGCCCAATAATTTCTACCGTGAAGGAGCCCATCCAAGCCCACAATGAAGCCACAGGTTTTGCTTCAACCTTTTGGCCTTTGCAAAGCTTGTATTTGTGAAGCCCAAATCAGCTCACAAGCATTATGAGCCCTGATCAATGTAGAACCATTGACCAGTCCTTAAATTGACATTTTGAAGCCCAAGATAGAGCCCAAGACGTTTTGGAGGTTCAACACAAGTGCTTGATAAAGTCTTCTTTTGTTATGTGATGAATAAGAGCTTTTAAAGCTCATTAGTTTCCTTATTTATTTCAATTTCAATTTCCTTTTAATTTCTACAACTTATGGTAGTTTTATGGACAATTATGGGATGTTTTATTTGTATTTATAGTGCATTGGTTGCTGGAAGGAAGCCAAAAGGGCTGGAGAAACCAGATTGTGGTTATCCTAGTCTAAAACTTTCCTATTTAATCAACTAGGCTTCTATATTTGTAAGGCAGATTATGATGAATGAAAATTGAGAGAATTTGCTTTGCAATTTTAAGGGTTTGAATGTTTTCCTAAAACATATCATAGGGTTTTATTAGTTTCAAAAAACTAAAAGGTTTTGTTTGTTTCCAAAAACAATCACCTATCTTTCACCCATTTAACTTTCCAACTGAATTCCACAAATTTGGCTTTCTATTTCAACAATTCCAGCTTTCCATTTCTAGAATATCCTATTCAAGAAAAATAATATCTTTTTTTCTACTCATCAGATTGAGAAACTTCCTTCAACAATGTTGTAGTTCACTTCTTGAACTTTAATTTAGCCTAAAAAACTACCCTAAAATTTTCGGTCGTTTGCCCAGAAATGCACTTTGAAATTGCCTAATGGTTGAGCCTGCAATTTCAACACTTTCCTAATCCATAACCAATCTATTAAGAAAATTCATAACTTTTTTTTAGACATCAGATTGCCACAATTCCCCCACCAAAGTTGTGTTTCACATGTTGAACTTCAATTTGACATCCAATTTCATCCCATTTGACCCATCCAATCATCCAAAACTTGATTTAGAAATCGACTATTTTTTTTCACCTGATAAGACTAAAATTGTCCAATTTTCAAATCACCACCACCAGCCACCATTTCCAGCACCACCAATTTCGGCCACCACTAGACTCCATACGCCATCAGTATGTGATTGAGTATTTATAAGATTGTGCAATTAATAATATGTGTGCAATATATGTATTACATGATGCTAATATACAGGATAGAACGTTCGCATCCAGACGTTTTAGGATCATGGATGTTGGGCCCCGAATTTTTTTTATGATGTCATTAAGCATGAATTGTGTTAATTGTGTGATTATGGATTAATTTGATTAAATGGGTAGTATTAGTGTATAATTGGGATTTATTTGAATTGAATATGGTATAAGTGAAATGAAAG
>JANSVB020000195.1:1524912-1536310 GCA_025504935.2 Erythroxylum haughtii
GATCTTTTTGGTCTTAGGTTGCAACCTTTTTTTGTGAATCTTACTACATTGGTAGAGATATGTGTTAACTAATGAGAGAATACATAATTGTATATCTTGTTGATCTAGAGAATATATCCAATTTAGATTTTTGATTGTGATGCATCACCAATAGGCATTAAAGTGTGCTCTGCTTTGCCACAGCAGCCAGCCCAATATGAAGGATACGTAATGCAAGTCGTAAAGAGAGAGAAAGAAAAAGAGATCGTATAGCGAAGTGGTTGTGGCGTTAAAAAAGTCTTAGTGGACAACTGTGATGATGAGATAAGGCTGAGAGGTACTAGCACCAAACACACGTTTTTTTTAATTGAAGGAGCATCAAACTCGAGTTGCAGGAGACAAGTGGCTAAAGTACGCGATGCATGTTGAGTGTTAGGACCGTTTGTTCCTGTACTAAAACAAACTCCAACTGATTATAATTAATATACATAATAATTATACTCGTAAAATCCTAATAACAGATTTTAGGTGAAATTTTGAAAAGTAAATAAGTACTTTTTTATTATAAAAATTTATTTTTAAAAAATAAATATTTAATTGTAAAATAAAAAATCACTTATTCTAATAGATATAGTTTTTTTGGAAGATAAAAAATATTCTTTTAAGAAATTTAAATTTAGAGCTTTTAAAAAAATAAATTTTCAGATAGATTTTTCAGATTAATTACTGAGTCTATTTTGTAGTCCCTTTTACTCTTATTTTTACACACAATTCTTATAATATCCACGAATACATCTTCATGTTTATTTTGAGATTTATATAATATTATTTTATTTTAATATTTATTTTTGATATCAATTTTACTCAGATCACAATCCATATAAAAGATTTGTTTATATATATTTTCATTTATATTCCATATGGTTTAAAATTATATAATAATTAATATATTGTGCTTTATATATTGTTTAATATATTTTAAATAATTTTTATATGTATAAATAATTTTTATTATAAAATAAAATATAGTTAAAATTAAAATTACTTTTTATTTTTATGTTAGTAAACAGTTTATTGTATGAAGTTCTTTAAAAAAATTATTTTTATATGATAACTAAACAATTAACTAACTTCTTTAAAAGCTTTTTTTAAAAAAATCAACTAATAAAAACACTAAAGATATAAGCCCTATATAAAAATATAATTAGTCTCAAACGTCTCTCCCGTTAGGAAGAAACTGTCTTTCTAGGAAAATGTTCGTTGTCCAATTCCTGCATGCGATGACTTCGGACATGTGAGAAATAAGTCAATTCTGCAACTTTTTGTTAATTTCTCATAAAATAAAATCACGTATAATCAGTAATTAATAAGCGTTAATTTCAATTAAGTACTAATAAAACTTCGGAAAAGTTGCTTGCGTACGTTTCCATACTATCTTAAAATATATTATCTGTGGTGAACCGGTGATATGGAGTTCTTTGTCTCTCCTCTGCCGGCCGTACAAAATAGATAGACACCTGAGGCCAGCATTTGGAACTGAGACAGTGAGAGATCGTCACTACCAAGAAGGCACCAAAAGACTCGATTCTGTATTTTCCGATGAAGAAGCGAGGAAAAACAAAGGCTAAAGGGCAAAATCATGCAACTGTGTCAAAGACAAGTGTGATAAAAACCTACGAGTCATCGGAGCATTGTCTTGGTCAATTCAGACTCTTAATGCATTTATATTATTAAAGGGATGAACATTGTTGAAGATATGATATAATTCCAAGATACAACATTACAGTGATTTATATGATTGATTTGAGAGTTGCATTTGGATTGATTTGAATTTCCTTTACATATATATTGAAGACCAATTCATCTAATTGGTCTTAGGGCGTAGGTGCCGAGCCAATTTTAGCATTATAAGTAGGGATGACAATAGGAATGGTTTGATTTGAGTATTACTCAACCAATACTTATATTTATTTTTTATGACTCAATCTATATCCATATTCATATCCATCTGTTTTTACAATTTATTACTCATATCCAAATCGATTAGATTATTCGAGTTTTTAGATATCCTTCAGGATATATAATAGATAAAAATATAATCTCTAAATAAAAAATATAAATAGCAAATTTTTGCAAACGCTCCAAATCAAAATTACTTTAATAATAATAAGTTAAGATTTTCTTTTATATATGTATTGTAATTTTATTTACATAATTATTTAGCGTGCTAATTTCACTTATTTACTATTTAACCTGCATTATTCTTTTATTGTCACATCTGCATGTGAGTCTACCGGAAACAACCTCTTTATTATGTAAGAATAAGGCTGCGTATTATCAGACCATTTCAAACCTTGCTTTATTGGGAGACTTTAGATTAGGTGTGAAAATGACGATGATATATTGAAGATCACATTATTGATTTAATTTAACGAGAAAATACATGTATTTGATTGTCTTATATCATTCTAATTTTGTCAAGAACCTTAATTTTTGATTTAATATTTTATAGAATGCATTAAATTTGTAGTAAATGTTTGATTTGATAAAATGTATTAAATTGTTTGTAAATCTAGATTTTAAAAGAAAATTCTAATTCAACTTAATTGAATAATACTACTATATTTCAACTAAAAATTATGATAAATAAATATTTACTAATGAATATTGTAATGGCATGTTATAAATTTGGAGCAACTCTAATATCATATTAAATTTGCCGTATATCTTATTTTCAAAAATAATAATCAATATATAAAAAGTATTATATGTATTTAAGATATTAAATATTGTTTTTATATAAAATTAATGTTAATTATTATGTAATACGTAATACATACCTTATTACATACTCAGGATCTACATGAAATGATTAAAAAATGAAGGTAACGTGGAATACTTGATTTCGGTTCCATATCTGATTTCAATGCTGATTTTGAGCTCTAAATGATCAAGAATCTCCCAGGAATTTTATGAAAAGTATTTCCTGACATGAGGTTTAGAACTTTCTACAGTTTTTTCAATACGTAAGCTCTCATAATGAATCAGAGATTCTTTATGCTTACGATTGAAATGAGCAACTGCATAAGACCTTAACTTTTATATAGTTTTTACATCAAACTTTTCATCACAAAATCGATATAGGTCTAATCTATATTAATTGAGATCTAGTTTTTACTTGAATTTTGACCTATTAATCTATATTATTTATTGGATCACTTTATTATCTTTATTTGGATCAAATTATATATATAACTTAATCGATAATTTATTTAAAAATTGAAAAACGCAATTAATAATTGTCCACCTTTAGAAGAAAGAGCAAAATTGTGCAGCATATTATTCTTAATTAAATTGAGACATAAGGAAGTACACATAATATCGTTGATTATAAAAGATAATTACGTGGAGAAATTTGTTTGGCCAGTATTTTATTTCTTACGGGCTGATTCGATGTGAGCGGGGATTAGTCTAAGAGTGGATGGTTTAAAAGAGTCTGCCTATAATTATTGAAACCGTCTTAGGATACATGGTAGACTAACCAAAAAAAAAGGCAATTACGACATGTGGACATTATTTTGTGCGTAGTATAGCATCGAATAGCGTTCCTTGGGGGCAAATCTATTTGACAATAAAAAATGTCATGCCGTAGAAATTTCAATTCGATATCTTTCCCTTCACGTCATGGCAAAAAAGTCAAATATCTATGTACGCTGATTTATATAAAAGTAAGCATCACGTTTTTAAAGAACACGGGGGTACTTTTATTTTTTTTTTGAGAAAAAAACGAAACTTGAATAAACTAAAGAAGACAAAACGGAAAAGAATAATATTTAGAATAAAATTTTAATTTTTTAAAAGATTAAGAACAAGTTTAAAATGCAGGAAGCTTTGCTATCACGTAATTAATATTTTAAAAATTAATCAAAAAGTAATTCTCCTATTACGTAATTGTGTAGTTTATTATTACATATTTTAGATTTGAAATATGACAACGGGTTTATTTTTTATATAAAAATATAAAATAACATTATATCAAGAAATTAATTATAATAAATTTCCATTTTACTCGAGATCAATATGAACAAAAAAAAGTCAATATACTTAGTACGTAAGATTTATCGCATCTTTTGCCTAATTACAATATTTTTTTTAGTTGCTACGAGATATTTTAGAGAGTTTTAATTATAAAAAAATATTTTTAAATCATTTATATTTAAACTAATTTTTGTTCGAATTGAATAGGTTTTTTTAAAAATAAAATTCTAACTTTAAATTTTAAATAACTGCAAACATAAATCTACGATTTCACTTAATTAAAAAAAAAAACTCCGCCCTGCCGTTTACAACATATACTTTTAACCTAAAGAGTCAGAACCGGAAGCTTACTAGTTGAAATTTTGAAAGAGATGAGTATATAGTTTTTTTTTATATAATTTTATCGCCGCAGTTCCAAACAGATCCTTTTAATAGAAAAGTATACGTAGCTTGTTTGACAAGGAGTAAGAGACCAACACTTTTGGACCAGTACTGCTTGCTCCCCAAGGAAACAAAAGGCAAGGGCTGTATAAAGAATAATAGCCTCCTGGTGTGTGATAACTTATTCTCTTTAAGTAGACATTGACGTTTGAAACATTAGAAAGCCAGCTCCTCACGCTTGAAAGAGCAGGCTTTGAGAGTGGAAACTTGAGACTAACCTGTCAGATCTCAGAACCTCTGGTCATTTCATCTGCTGTCTTTACATTTTGTAAGTGTATGCATCTCTTTCTTTGTTATAGCATGTGGGTTTTCAACAACAAACGTCAGTGGCTAAGGTGTCGACTTCATATCTCTCGTCTAATTTTATGAAGTTTTATTATATTTTATAAATTTCAGTTATTTACTTACGTAAATTTTGTATAAATCATGTATAAATAAACGTAGATTTTGTATAAATAAATGACTGAAATTTATGGGACAAAATAAAATACCATAAAATTAGACAAAAGATTCTGTCTTTAAGGTGTCACGATCAATGTCATGTGAATACATGCATAAAAGCTACTTCATTTTTTCTTCTTACCTTTTTTTTTCACACAAAAAGTATTTACATATTTAATTATTTAGTTAATGATTGATCATTGATCTCTTTGCTTAGTATTAAGTTCTTATTAATTCTCAAGTCCTCTAGGAGCTCAAACTCTTATATTGTCACTAAAAGTGAGATGTCTATAATTGATCCGATCAAGAAATTTTGTTCAAAAATATTTCTTATTTTTCCTCCTTTGACGTAACTCGAACTCAAATCCTTCTAAAAAATGAGTTTTAAGTGAAGAGCTAAAATTATTTAGATCACTCCTACTTATCATCTTCCTACCCTTTTTTTATTATATTAGGTATTCCGGTTTAGTCGGACTAATCTTAAGCCCCTAAGACTCCATCCCAAGAGCTCTAGAGGAGGTAAACTTGGAACCTCAAGATCCCTCAAGTTTTTACGTCGCCTGTACACTTCTACACACAAAGCGTCCATAAGTAATTGATCTGTTCAAGAAGCTTTGCTTAGGGAGCTAGAGGATCATCAATAGAAACAATTCCTATTTCTCCTCCTTTAACGTAACTCAAATTTAAGATCTTTTTAAAGGAAGAGCCTTAAAAGAGGAGCTAAACTATTTAAGTCACTCCTACTTGTCTCTTCCTACCTTTTTGATATTATGCCACGTGGGTTTTCCTTCGTTTCACCAAAAGGCATTGGTAAGTGAGCTGTTCCGATCATTATTTTGGAAGTGCTATTGAACTTGGAGTGAGTCGCATCATCTGTTCAAGTTTATGCAATCATATTCTGTCTATTAAATATCAGTTATCTGTTTATGTAGATTTTATGTTTATTTATGTGAGTCTTGTGTAGGCTTTATATAAATAAATAATTATTATTTAAATAGACAAAATAGGACAAAATAAGCTTGATATGGATCGGTATCATACTGGTGTGTTTCTGACATGAACCGCTGAAATTCGGAAACACAGTTGCTTTTTTCTTTTGCCGCTAATCCTGGCGAAACAGGTTTTGTTGTTCCATTTTGACGGAGACCAAAAGTTGGTTAGTGTACGCCATACCAGCCACCTTCGTAAAAATCCAATCTTCATGCCACTTACTGGCCGGTCGGGGCCCGCTTTTAGCTGTAAACTGTAACCTACTACTCATTTTCAATGAAATTATTTAACTGACAGTTTCGAAATGTCTCTCATTCTTGTTTCATTGCGGAAATATTTCTTTTCGAAGAAATGATGTCCCGGTTTTCCAGTTCTTTGAATGCGAACAGACACGGGGTCTTCATTAAAGCAATGGTCTTCATAATTGCTTCACCTGAAAAGGTGGCGATCACATTCAATCCTTTGTTATACTTCCACCCGTGAACGGCTCGCTGGTTCATCAATAAAATGATTCCTCTTTTATGCTAATATGTTTTTTACTTTTATCTTGACATCGTGAAGTTCGAGGTCTGATTTCATCCATAGTTTGCTTGTGCTCAGCTAGAAAATATTAATCTTATATATTTGGAGAATCGGAGAAGTTGACAGCAAGAGGAACATCCTGAATTAAGAGTTATGGATGTAGAGATCGGCGAAAGAGATGCTAGAGGTACATCTGAGGCCTCCTCTTCAGTTATTGATGAAAAAGTGGAGAAGATCGGTGGTCAAAGCGGAAACGCAGAAGAGCCAGAGAAGAGCAGAGGAGATGAGAAAACGAAAACAGTTCCATTTTATAAACTCTTCGCATTTGCAGATTCTACAGACCTGTTGTTGATGGTAACTGGCATAGTTGGTGCTGTTGGTAATGGGTTAAGTATGCCTATTATGACTATTCTATTTGGACAACTGACTGATTCTTTCGGACAAAACCAGAACAACAAAGATACTTTGCACGTAGTTTCCAAGGTACATGTCGAAGCCTTGATTGATTTATTACCAACGAGAAATTTTGTTAGAACCAAAACAAAGCCAAAAAAGGAGAGAAAATGCATGATTTCCGTAAATTTCAGTTCTATATTATCCTTGCATTTAGCAACACAAGATTGAACAGGTCAAGCCACTGACTCATTGTTATTGCTGTACATTTTAGGTGTGCCTGAAATTCGTATATTTGGCCGTTGGGTCTGGTGTAGCATCATTTCTCCGTAAGTACAGACTCAGCACCAGTAACTCAGAAATTTTGGAAACTATGTGCTAAGAAATATGTTTTTGTTGGTTGCCAGAGGTGACTTGTTGGATGATAACTGGAGAAAGGCAGGCTGCAAGAATAAGGGCCTTGTATTTGAAGACCATACTGAGACAAGAAGTTGGTTTCTTCGATAAGGAAACAAACACTGGAGAGGTTGTTGGTAGAATGTCTGGTGACACTGTTCTCATTCAAGAAGCCATGGGTGAGAAGGTACTAATCTGCTTTTGAGAACTGAACGTTTATGGGAAGGAAAAAAATAGAATCTAATCAGAAAATCTTTGATCCATTATCCTTTCCTCACATCTTAATTCATGCAGGTTGGGAAGTTTATACAGTTGGTAGCAACATTTATTGGAGCATTTATAACAGCATTTATCAAGGGGTGGCTTCTTACTCTTGTGATGCTAGCATCTATCCCCTTGCTGGTGATTAGTGGTGGGGCCATGTCCATCATAATAGCTAGAATGGCATCTCGGGGACAGAATGCTTATGCACAAGCAGCAAATGTAGTTGAGCAGACAATTGGGTCGATCAGAACTGTATGTTACTGTACACATCCAGAAATACTCTAGACTTTTTTTTTTAGAGAAAAGAAATAGAATTAATAATAAATAGTAAGCAGAGTCGTACAAGCTTACAAAACAAGAGGCATTACTCCTATCTATCTACCTGTGAAAGTAAGGTTTTAGAATAGAGAGCCAAGGAAGAATAAAACACAGCAAGTTACACTATAGATACAGGGAAAAACGAAACAAAATTTTCTGTCCAATTTTTATGGTGTCTTATTATATTCGATAAATATCAATCATTTATTTATGCGGAATCCGTATTTATTTATACGGGATCCACGCGGAACTCACATAAATAAATGGCTGAGATTTACTAAACACAATAAGATATTATAAAATTAGACAAAAGATCGGGACTCGTGAAAAATGTATATTGTAACTACATGCCAAATGAAGGTTCTTCAACAAAATGAGTTTCCGGACTTTAGTGATGATCTTAGATATCAAAGCCTCTTTCAAAGAATATTTGCTGGCAAGACGTCTCAGGTTGCATTCTCTCCTAAGCGTATAGATACAACTTGGACAAGAATATGAATCTGATTATCTGGTTTCTAGTATACTATTTGAGTTGAAATTTTCTGTGTAATATTTATGATGGAGTTACTCAGACTTGAAAGAATTGCTTTTGATTTGAACGGTTTGACTACGATTGCAGGTAGCATCATTTACAGGGGAGAAACAAGCTATTGAGAAATACAAGAAACATCTTGTTACCGCTTACAAGTCAGTTGTTCGTGAAGGTTTCGCTGCTGGATTAGGTCTTGGCATGGTTTTTGCAGTAGCTTTCGCTACTTACTCCTTGGCAATATGGTTTGGAGCAAGGATGATACTGGAAAAAGGATACACTGGGGGGGATGTGTTGAATGTGATTGTTGTCGTGTTGACGGGTTCCATGTGAGTATAGTTCTAACCCAAATTCATAAGAATGCATGCATCTATGGACATAACTTGCTCATCTGCAATTTCCAATTTCATGGATTGGCACGTTTACTTATTTCCTTGTAATTTACAATTTAGGTCCTTAGGGCAGGCCTCTCCCTGCATGACTGCTTTCGCTGCTGGTCAAGCTGCAGCTTATAAGATGTTTGAGACAATTAACAGAAAACCAGAGATAGATGGTTATGACACAAAAGGAAGGATATTGGAGGATATCCGCGGAGATATAGAGTTGAGGGATGTATATTTTGCTTATCCAGCTAGACCTGATGAACAAATATTTTGTGGGTTTTCTCTTTATATTCCAAGTGGCACAACTGCGGCTTTGGTTGGTCAAAGTGGAAGCGGAAAGTCGACTGTCATCAGTTTGTTGGAGAGATTTTATGATCCACAAGTTGGTGAAGTTCTTGTAGATGGCATAAACCTTAAAGAGTTTCAACTTAAGTGGATTAGACAGAAAATCGGTCTTGTTAGCCAGGAACCTGTTTTGTTTACTTCTACGATTAAGGAAAATATTGCTTATGGAAAACAAGGTGCAACTACTGAAGACATAAGATCAGCCATTGAACTTGCCAATGCTGCAAAATTCATAGATAAACTCCCTCAGGTGCTTCTGGTGGCCTTTTTATCAGTTTCCTGATTGTTGTTTTAACTTCCATGGAAATTGATATCTTTAATATCATTTTCAGGGACTTGACACCATGGTTGGTGAGCATGGAACTCAACTGTCTGGTGGACAGAAGCAAAGAATTGCAATAGCGAGAGCAATCCTGAAAGATCCACGCGTTCTTCTTTTAGATGAAGCTACAAGTGCACTTGATGCAGAATCGGAGAGAGTGGTACAGGAGGCATTAGATAGGATCATGGTCAATCGGACAACTGTAATTGTTGCTCATCGTCTAAGCACTGTGAGAAACGCTGATACGATTGCTGTTATTCACCAAGGAAAGATGGTTGAAAAAGGTTTCATTACTTTTAACTTCATGCTTTTATCTTCTAATAGTGAATTTCCCTTAACTCGTCTTCACATTATTTACAGGCCCTTAAGAATTAGATTCCAGAATGTTTTATGCATTTTTCTGTCATTTTATATAACCTATTAAGGTTTGTGCTTGGTATAGTGACTTGGAATCTGTCTGCTAATTGATCATGTTCAATGCACACTCAGTTTCTACAATTTGTTTAGTTCAGATATTTCCAGTTCTTGTTGATACTTGATTTTGAATATATATTTCTATCATTTCCATTTCTAACTTTCCCATTTTATTGATTTTCCTTCATTATCTGAAAGAATGAAAACGACTTCATAACATAGGAATTGGTTTGCTGATTGATCAGGTTCACATTCAGAATTAATCAATGATCCTGAAGGTGCATACTCACAACTTATACGCTTACAAGAAGTCAACAAAGATTCTACGGAAGTAACAGCTGAAAATAAGAGGTCAAATAGTACCGAATCTTTTAGACAGTCGAGTCACATAAATTCTTTGAGAAGGTCCCTAAGTCGGGGATCATCTGCAAATAGCAGCAGACGTTCCTTCTCAGTCTTTGGTTTGCCTATTAATGGACCTGATAATGAAGCAGAAGGACCTAAAACTTCATCAGAAGAACAGAAAGCAAAGGTCCCCCTCCGTCGCCTTGCGGCTCTCAACAAGCCAGAAATTCCAGTTCTTGTAACTGGAACATTAGTCGCAATCATCAACGGATTGATTTTTCCGATTTTTGGCACATTGCTTTCGAAAGTGATCAAAACGTTTTATGAAACACCTCATGAACTGCGAAAGGATTCGAAGTTCTGGGCAGTGATGTTCTTGATCCTTGCAATAGTATCCTTTGTGGTATATCCTTCTCAAACATACTTATTCGGTATTGCTGGTGGAAAATTAATCCAACGGATTCGAACTCTTTGTTTTGAGAAAGTGGTAAGCATGGAGATAGGTTGGTTTGATGAGCCAGATCACTCAAGTGGTGCGATTGGGGCTAGGCTCTCAGTAGATGCTGCCACTGTTCGTGCCTTGGTTGGTGACACACTGGCTCAGATGGTTCAAAACAGTGCTGCAGCTGTAGCTGGTTTAGTTATTGCCTTCACTGCATGTTGGCAATTGGCTTTCATTGTCCTTGCTTTTCTTCCTCTAATAGGGTTAAATGGATATGTTCAATTGAGGTTCATGCAAGGTTTCAGTGCAGATGCCAAGGTGAGCTCCTACCCCGACCTCCTTGAATTTTCTTGGTTGGGATTTTGTATTAGAAATTAATTATGCAAATGACTATAGGCAATGTATGAGCAAGCAAGTCAAGTTGCCAATGATGCAGTGGGGAGTATAAGAACTGTCACGTCATTTTGTGCTGAAGAGAAAGTGATGGAGCTGTACAGAAAGAAATGTGAAGGCCCTATGAGGACAGGAATGAAACAAGGATTGATCAGCGGAATCGGGTTTGGGGCATCTTTCCTATTATTGTTTTTAGTTTATGCAACAAGTTTCTACGCAGGAGCTCAGCTTGTTTATCATGGAAAAACAACATTTGCAGATGTTTTCCAAGTGCGTGAATTTTCCACTTATCTATGAATATTTTTCTTTCCAGTGACAACATGTCATGAGATTAATAATGCTCTTATGAAAGTAATTTCATGTGTCTTCTGTTACGGAAATAACCCCAGATCCAATCCCGGTTTAATATAATAGCCCAAATAGATAATAACGAAAATAAATAA
>JANSVB020000195.1:1637544-1648040 GCA_025504935.2 Erythroxylum haughtii
CGTGTTTCAAGCCCCTATCAGGTCAAGTGACTTTTGAAAAGCTGTCATACGGTTCGATCCTGGCAGGAGAGTGATAGGCAAGGGCGAGATGATGACAATGGAAGCGAACTAGAAGATAGGATGCTTGTTTGGCGAAAGCCTACTACGGAAGGCAGAAAGAGCTGGGGGTACATAGGATACAATAGTCCAATCGGGAGGTAAGCTGAGGCAGAAACGCAAGATTGAAGTAAGACTTGAAGCTATGAATCTTAGGTCTCCACATGCGTAACATTGCGGGTGTGGCATATATTTAAAGGTCTTTTGCCAGGCCAAGCGGGAGTGAGATAGCAGGGAAATAGTGCAACGACCATGGTGACCTCGATCGGAACAGACATTCCGACTGGAGGTAGACAACAGTATCAAGAACTCAGAATGTATAGCAGAGGTAGTAAATTGCGACGAAGGCGTCCGGTGATCGGACTACTATCAGCAAGGGGCCGAACAATTGCTGATTTTAAGAATAGCCTAGCGAGGCTTAGAAATGTATGATGTACGAGGCGGACCCCGAAGCAGCTGCATGCAGATGAAATGAGATGTACTCATCATAGTACCAGGAGAATTTTGCCGGGTGCGTGCTATGGTTGCACGACAGCGGTGAGAATAGTGGCGTTCGCCCACGCACATAGAAAGGTAACCCTACTTGTGTCCCTTCATCATCACAGGCCCTGACCTGCATATTTTTTCAAAAAGTCCTGGCAGGAGTTAAGCTATGGGAATCATACACGACTGAGGTGCCTTGCAAGCCCCCATCAACTATCTTAGGGGTGATTATATAGACCGGGGAGTGAGCTAGAGACTGCCGCTTGGGTGTGTGCGCCCTGTTTAGTCAAGTCAACCCGCATCCGTGATCTGCAGGCCTTGACGCATTGCACATTTGGTTCTCGAATTGGCCTTTAGCAGTCACCTAGGTTTGTCCTCGTGTTAATGGGAACTGTTAGGTGGTACATGTGCCGGGAGCCCGGATGTGATGTTTGTCAGTATCGTCACAGGAAAACCCCACATGATGCTGGCAAACGACGCGCATAATGAACAAGGGTGAAGAGCGGCTCTGTATCCCGTTTGCACAATGTACAATGGAAGTGACGGTGCAGGATGAACGCTTCCGCAGCTGCCGTGCACTTGTAATGAAATTGGAGCCTTGCTGCGGGGTCGCTCTGGCCTCGCCGATACACAGCGCGACCGTGCCATGAGATGCAGGCCTCGGCTGCCGATAGGCGAAATTAGATCACTTGCATTAATCGGTGGGCGTTTGCCTGCCTACCTTACGTATTTCATTACAATCCGACTAATCATATATGCCAACACTATCTGTACCACACAGCCAAGATGGCCAGTCATATGCAATGTCCATGTCCGCTGCACAGCACTTACTACCATGGCTTGCCCTCGGAAAAACTACTGCAATAGCAACTCACATACAACATGATAACATGATGCTGCACGGCACCTAGTACATATAAACCCACTTGGCGATGGCTGGGGACACCCTTGCAAGCCTTACAACTTGTTTGCCACACCGGAATGCCTGATGCACTCGAGATTACCATGGCAGTACATCCTAGCCCGTTAGTCGGTTCGCTTGCCTGTTAGATTGCCCCAGATCACCCGGGCTGAAAGGCGTGGCGCACGCCGCTCAAGAGCCGTGCTGCAGCGTACCTGGCCAAGTTCAGTTTTCACTCGTGGGGTTGCCAGCGACCTCTCACTCTGCGCAAAGCTCTCTCTCTTAAAAAGCCTTCTTAAGCAGTCTGCGTGAATTTTCAACGTTTCTGAGGCCCCTGGCGCTCTAGGCCAGCGGCGTGTTTGACCCTATTGAACCCGTCGGCGCCATTTCTGTCCGTCTGAATTGCGGCGTGGACTGGGCACGTCCAGTCCACTGGAGAAGCGGACTTTGGTTATGATCTAGGCTCTTGGGATAAACCTAGCGGTTTCATAATTAGTGATCACTATAGCCCCATGGGCCCGGTTGACGATCATTTTACTAGCCCCTAAATCGCAATGATGAAACCGAAAGCGGGACGCGGATATACCTAATGGCTTGTAGGCTAAGATGGGATGTTCTCTGGCCAAATCTGGTCTTGCACCGTAATTATTTAAAGTCGTGAACCGTCCACGCCGCTAATATCGCCGGCTATCCACGTATCGAGCTATTGGCAGGTTCCCGCAATGCGGTTAACACAGTTCTTCCGATTCCCGTGCATGTTTGGCTTTTCGTTGACATGGGTCTGTCCCGGTACAGTCATTATGAGGAGGTTGTATCGGCTACCCCAGAGAACGCGATATAGAACGTTGCAAGGCCTCAAAGTGGCAATGGGTTTTTTGTCCGAGCCACCACGCCCGCACGTGGAATTGACATGATTTTCTGAGGGACTCTTCGACCACCGTATAGTGAGCAGCACGTCTCAGAGACTTGGAACCAGCCAAGACCGGTGGCTGAATGGATCCGCATATTGGCATAGTAAAAAGAGGAAGGGGGGCGCAGTATATCACATATTCGGCAAAAACAGAAGGTACGTAATCGGATGAAATTGAGCAGCATAAACGCCGTTCTAAGCCATCTCAAGCCCGTTTTACTGGCTTACCGTCAACCATCAGTGTGAAAGTACTGCAGAGCGCACTTGAACTATTCACGACAACTGTTGCCCTGGGAATACGGCATCGGATCTCATTCTAGATCAACGCCCATGCCATGCTGTGTAAAGTGAATGCGCCGCTGCAGAGTGGCTGGCATCCGTTCGAATCTATTGGTTTAATCTACATTACCAGGAGAGGGGAAGGTACCCTTGTCGGGTTGTACAATACTGAGTATTTAAGCGCGAGGCCTGCCCGCGTTTTTTGGTCATCGTATAAAAGTAATGTTGCGCTCAGTTCTTTAAGAAGATGGCTATGAGAAAACAGTGCGCCCATTCTTTCTCCATGATCAAGTCAAACGACACACTACTTCAGTGGATCTGTGCCGCATGCCACTCGACTGCACACTGGTGGATTTACGAATGTCGCTACTGCAGGTTCAAAATTTGTCAGGCATGCAAATTTTGTAGGTCAGTCGCAAGCATGCTGTGTGTAATGGCTGCTGACTATACAAAGCCAAGTTCAACACCCACCACTCGGGCCCCCCTAGAGATGCTAGTGCAATCTCTCTTAATTGAGCCTTTATTTTTATTTTTTTGAATGGCTTCTTTTCCTTTTCTTTTTTTCAAACTCTCGACCTCCCTTTGTTTTTGTTCTTTCATAGCTTTTGCAAGCCTTATTTGATCCTCATTAACCTCCTTTAGTTTTAGAGGCGCCAAAATGAAGGTTTGATCTCCTATCTTGAATGAGTACCTATTCTTGCAGCCATCATGGATCACACACCTATCATATTGCCAAGGCCTCCCTAACAATATGTGACTTGCTTGCATTAGTACTACATCACACAAAACCTCATCAGAATACCTCCCAATGGAGAATGCAACCTTTACTTGCTTATGTACCTTTACTTCTCCACACTCATTGAGCCGTTGTAGCTTGTATAGGCTAGGATGTTTAATAGTAGGTACCCAACTTCTCAACCAAAATTGTACTAGCCACATTTGTACAGCTCCCTCCATTAATTATCATACTACACATCTTACCGTTGATTAATCAACGTGTATGGAAGATGTTTTCCCTTTGCTCATCTACTTCTACCTTCTCCTGCACATTGAGAGCACGCCTACCCACAAGGGCTTTGGCTTAGATAGGTTCCTCTACCTCCACATCACTGTAATCCTCAAGCTTAGGCATTTCTTCTCCATCACTCTCCTGGGACTCAATTCCCCCATCATCTCTCAAAAACATAACCTTTCTATTTTGGCATTGTGAAGCAATATGACCAGATCCTAAACACTTAAAACATTTAATGCTAGAATGCTTACTAGAAGAAGTTTAGGTGTTACGTGTACCTTTAAGTTCAAACCCTACATTCGGCCTTTTTGGTGTCTCCTTAAAGTTCAGTCCCTTATCTTTCGGCTTCTCCTCTCTCTTGGGCCATTTTGAACTCTATGATTGGCTAGAATTTGCTCTACTCCTTGCGGTCACCTTAGCTTTGATTTGCTTTTCCACCTTCATGGCCATGTTCACCATGTCCTCAATCTCTACATAGTGTTATAATTCTACCATATTAGCTATCTCTCTATTCAAACCACTCAAGAATCGTGCCATGGTTGCCTCTAGGTCCTCCTATATATTGGCTCGGATCATAGCTATCTCCATTTCCTTATGGTAGTCCTCCACTGATTTAGACCCCTGAGTGAGTCTCTGAAGTTTTTGATGCATCTCCCTATAATAGTAAGAAGGCATAAACCGCTTCCTCATGCATGCCTTCATATCATCCTAAGTAATTGACATCTCCCTATTTCTCCTCCTAGATGTCACCAATTGATCCCACCATATTAGTGCATAATCAGTAAATTCAACAACGGTTAGTTTTACCTTTTTATCTTTAGAAAAATTGTGGCACTCAAAAACTAAGTCCACCTTCCTTTCCCACTTTAGGTAAGCCTTTACATCATTCCTTCCCTTGAAAGCTGGGATCTGCATCTTGATGGATTTAAGTTCTCCATCTCTCCTATTAAATAGCTCAACTCTCTGAGCTCTCCTAGGTCTGCGTACCTCAAACTCTTCCTCCTCCTCAAAGTCTTCCTCCTCTGGTTCATATCAAGGTGGTGGTCTACGAGGTGGTGTTTGCCGCTGACGTACATCTGCACGCCTATCTTGAAGTTCCTCGCGTCTCCCTTGTCTGAGCTCATCCATTTGTCCCTTAACCTCATTTAAGGCTAAATTGAACCTCTCAAATTGTTGTTGCATGGCCCTTAAAGTGAAAGCGATAGTTGCATCTCCCCCTTGGTTGTCATCATTACTACCTCCCTGTGACATTATAAATAAAATGATATACTTGCAAAACAAAGTTAGTGATAAACAACCTCGCACACTCCCTCACGTTTTTTACTCAAGAATTTGTCAATCCCCTCGTATTTAAGTCACGACAATAACTCCCTCAAATAAGCTCACACACTCTTGCCTTTTACCACTTAATGTTCTCTGAAATCCAAGTTACAATCAGAACCACGGCTTCATCAAATCAATGTTCCCAAATATAGCTCAAATAACAAGTAACAAGCAACCCAAACTAATAACCAATAATAAGCTAGCAAATCTGAAAATTTTTAATTTTTTTTTCAAAAAAAAATTTTCTAGATTTTTTTACTTTTTTTTTTATTTTTGTCAGATTTCTTTTTCTTTTTTTTGTCCAACTCTTTTTTTCAGATTTTTTTTAGTTTTTTTGGAATTATTTTCAATTTTTTTTCTATGTGCTGAAAGCTTTCAAGAAATAATTGAAAACCCTAAGTAAAATAAAAACAAGAGAAAGATTAAAATCCTAGGTCAAAAGTTAATTCATACCTGAATTGATGATATGACGATAATTAGATGGTGATGACGACGGTTTCTTGAATTTTGATGGAGTTGAATAAGAATTCTCCTCCAAACCAGCTCTGATACCAAATAACGAGCACCGCAGAAAGATTGATGACGATTTGATGAAATTTTTAATGGTGTTTTGTTTTGGTGTGTTCTCGACCTTGAGGAAAGCAAGAAAATAAGGATACACAAAGTTTGATTTCTATGGCACCTCTTGGAAACTTGTTCCAAACAATCCCGATGATCAAAATAAAACCTAGAGACACAAACAATCAACACGCCACAATTGGAAAAGCAATTGATAAGTGAGAGATGGTTCGAAAAGTAACAAGAACAAGAGAATGATGTTTCTCCCTATCGAAGCCGACGGCTTTTCCACAATTCTGATCTAAAAGTTCTCCAAAAACCCTAGAACATAAGTATTTATACCTAGGTCAAATAATAAAAGGTTGGGCTAAAATACATGAAAGCCCAAAATAAATCGAAGTCCAAAAATTAAATAAATAAGTCTGATATGCTATTGGGCTTAAGTGATGAAGCATTCAAATAGCCCAAGTCTTCGTGTCTTCAAGCTCCAATTGTATCCGGTCCAAGAATTTGAGACAAGTGGATCAATTTAGGCTGTAACCCAACTAGCTCTTCTCTAATAGGCTTGGCTAGCTTCATCCTCTCCATAAGTTGGCCCACACGCGCATAGAAAGCCTTCTTGAGTCTCTCGGTCGTTGCTTTGGACATAGAGCCAACTGGAATGACAAGCTCACCCTTGTCATGCACGCCATCTCCATGGTGATCCTTACTCCTGCTGACATCAACTCCCTTGTTGCTTTATTAGTTTTGAGTTTAGGTGATGTACTTCTTATCTTTATGGCTAAAGAAATACTACTCTTTCTATCATTATATGCCTAGTTTTATCTTTATTGCTTTATTCAGTTGCAGAACTTAGATTTTGTTTATCTTAATTATTTCATACCTTCCTATTGATTCTAATAGCTACAAAAATAATTTAGTGTTGTGATAGGTAAATATTTGATAGTAGCTTTATTAGATTTTGATATATGGAATCATTAACATCAATAATAGTAAGTATGCAACAATGTGTCCAGGCATATTACAATGATAGGCTACAGACTCTTTTGCAGACTTCTTGGACATTAAAGAATTGTAAAAGGATTCTTTAGATGCCCAAAATATAGGGTAAATTCTATGTAAAGTTTAATTACTCTAAAGAAGGGTTATAAGAAATAGATGATTATTTATCTTATTTATTGAAGGGAAAGGAATATTACAATTTGTTTGAGTGGTTTGATGAAAAAATTACTCCAAAAAATATAGATGTCATGAATGAATTAACAGAGAAGAACATGGATTTTAATGAATAAAAGGGAGATAGTAAACTTAGTTAGGTATGGAGTTTGATGATATTGTCATAAATTATGTCTGGCGCAACAATTAGTATTTGTATGTCCAAGTAATGAGGATGAGATGAGTTAGTTGTACCTTTATGACATTATTCATTAAATAATGTTATTAAATTATGACATTTTGTATCATATTTTGTATTAAATTAATGAAAATGATATGTGATTTTAATTACCTCTAACACATGCCTTTAAATTCAAATCAAAAGATCAACAAAATGATTCTCTTTACATGGTATTGTAATTACATATAAATAAGTCACTTTATATAATTAAAAGTAGCCAATAAATTTAAAAGATCAACAAAATAATTTCTTGCGCATGGTGTTGTAATTATATATACATGATTCATCATATAACATCAACAATAATATAAAAGTGAGATATCCATAATTATATAAGACCACATAAGCTATCCATAAAATAAAAGTGAGGTGTCTATAATTATATACCAAAAAGTCCACATGAGTTACCTACAAATACAGAGATCATAACTTATACACTTTCTTTACTCCTAGTTCTTTTTACTAGTCCAACCTCTTCTTTTGCACTTAATCGTATTGAGATATAAAATCTTCTAATTTTGGTTGCCTTCTTCTTTATTCTAGTTTCTTGAATATATTATTCCCTTACTTTGTGACGCATTTAGTACAACGCTTTCTTAGGAAGATATTTGCTCTTAACCTAAGAGAAAGAAATAAGATCAACTTTTTATATTATATATTCTAATTATTTGTTCAACATGAAATAAATAAGCTTACCATCATTTATCTACTAGAAATAGGCCTAGGTGTTGGCATCTTGCAAGTTCTGAAATTATATCTAACTTGTTTACATTTCTTGTATGTGACATGTCTTCTAGTTCTTGTTAAAACAATACCTTCCCTTTTTTTCCCCCACCACCCTTATTTTATTTTTCTTTCTCCTTCTACCTGTTTATCATAGGCATGATGATTTATCTTCTATCTATGTTCTTCCCCAATATTAGCCCAAATTTTTCACTGGTATTGGATTTGTCCTTTGTTTCTCATAAGTCAGATATGCCAATCTATAAATAACCTACTTGTTTCTTGTGTCATTCATTCATGACATTTACAGATCATTAGACATATGGATAACAATAGAGTAATCAATACAAAATTAATTTATCAGATCATTCAATATTAATTACTCATAAATAAATTAGAATAATAAGAAATTTAAAAATACTTAAATTAAAATAAAATCCAATTTAGAACAAAACCTCCAAAAGTTAGAAGTAGATTTTCAATTCCCTTTAAATAAAAAATTCAAATTTAGCCACTCATTACTATTCGATACCAAAGATAGAAGAAAGAAGACAAAAGAAATAGAGAATAACATGTTCTTCCTTTTCCAAAACTGTAGTCTATGAATATTCCATAGATGATACTTGAAATAAATCAAAATCCTTATATAATAAGACTGAAAATAAAGTCTCCTAATTAGACTAAACTTCTTGGAGTGAATTTGGCTCTAAGCATAATCTTATTTTATCAGTTTCAACAATTTGTCATCTTTTACTTCATCTTCTTGAAATTTGTGGCTTTGCCAAATGATGCTTCAATTAGATATTTCAAGCCAAATTTTGTATAATCTCCATTTGTCACCACCTAAAATAAAATAAATAATGATTTTACTAATTAAACATTAAAATCAACCAAAAAAGAGATAAGTCTATTGAATATGATCTAATCACATCTTATTATGCACTGTCTATATAGATCTCTAGTACCTTCAATTTTCTTGCTTTAATTGCAACTATCAAGTTTCTCACATCATTATCATTCTATAATGGTCTCAAAACCATCCTCAAATAACTCATGTGATAATTTATAGGTAAAATTCTTTGCCTCTCAATACCTTAATCTCTTAACACTAAGTATAAAATCAACCAATGTAATCTCATTTACCTTATAACTAAAACAATATTTCTCCTCTCCTTATATATTATTTCTGGTTTGAATTTGAAAAATCCATCGTAGAAGTTCTCAAACCTCATTCTTTGGTTTAAAGTGTTATCCATTCCTCAAATAGTACCCATAACAAAAATAAATACTACAATATGTAATTTTAGTACCAAATGTATGCAAATTTATTGTACTATCAAATTGATGTAATTATGCATAATACATTATAGAATCATATATTGTATTTCTATTTCATTAATCATAAAGTAGAATAATGCATTATAAAATCATGTAGCATGTTTCTATATATAACTTATATAAATTTATATCCTTTGCTAGTTTTTTTTTTGTGAAAGTCAACTTAAATTAAAAATTTCACAGAATAACATTTTAAGGCCAAATGAGGAAAAAACTAGATCATTGAATAAAATCTACAACAAAAAGCCTGAAATACATAATTGCTAAACCAACTCTCACACACCCACCATAAAAGAAGAAAGAATTATGCAAGACAAATATAAATAACAAATAATACATTAAAAAAATCGGTTTAACACTTAAGCACTTGAAAAGGGTTACTTATGTCAAAAACTAGTAAGCTTTTCTTTAGGTTTATGGTCAATGATTGAGTAGTACACATCTTTTGCTACTAAAGGCAAACATTTTCTTTTTTTGTTAATATAACACATATCTACTCCACTTTGAATAGAGAAAATGTTATTTTAGGCTAAGCTATAGGAAGGTAAATGGCCTTGATCTAGCATAGAGAATTTTGATAGTGACATAAGAGACTTTGAAAAATCACTTTATCTTTAAAGACAATTTATCGAAAAATCCTATAGTTCTCAATGTTTGTAGCAACACACAAAGAATGTTGTGTGCACTTAAAATTAATGGGGATATAAAAACATCAAAAAGGGAAATTCTACAATAATTCAAAATGGGGATAACAATTAAACGTGCTCACAGAAAACTCGTCTTCTCTATGGTGATTTCTCCTCTCTAATGATTGAATTAAGGAACTTTAGCTTTTTTCCAATTATATTTCAATGGATTTCTCCTCTCTAATAAATCAATTGACAAACCCTAGTTATATCCTTTGCCTCTTATATTCCTCCAATTCTTCATAATATTTCATTGTTTTTACTTCAAGTGGCACTAAACATTATGTAGCTTAAACTCAAATGACATCATTAGTTAGATGGCATAGTAGTGTTACCTATTCTGTTACATTAAAAAATTGCAACGTTTTTGTGTGGGAAGTTAGGGTTTTTAACAAATGTTTGACAATAGGGGAAATATGTATTTGAGATTAAAAAGTACAGGGGGTTTTGATAAGTTTAAAAAGTTGGGGGATACTTTGACGGCTTGTCAAATCATAAAGAATCCTATAAATTTGACCTATTAATTTAATTAGTTTTTATTAAGAATTTGAAATAAAAATTAAAAATAACTTAAACCTGAATCATGAACTCCATTATGTCATACAAATACCATTTAATATAGTAGAATTCACGTGATAGATTTAAAATATATAATTTATGCTACATCAGTGTTGATATTGTTGGTTTATGCCCTACAGCCAATCGCTTTGGTTATAGTTTAGTGACAAATTATTTAAAGACATTCTTTATCTTGTACATGTTTAGATGTATATGATAAAGTCCATGGGATA
>JANSVB020000195.1:1790239-1802939 GCA_025504935.2 Erythroxylum haughtii
TAAGTGGGCCGATTGATTTGTATTTAGTGGCATCATTTTATAGGAAAAAACAGAAAATGAAAAGTGAGTAATTAATGTTAAATATATTCAAACTTTTAATAAGTAACTAGTAGTTAGACCTCTCCTTCCTATTAACTCATTAATTTAACTGGTTCAACTTATAATAAATGGCCTTGCCCACTCCATTGATTGTCCACTTGACCTTGGACCATCCAATAGTTGATAGTTGAAAGAGTATTTGTTGCATTCCATTGACTAGAGACATTATCAAAGTCGTAAATTTGTAGCGAATTTCTAATTTCCAATTAAGAGTAATTGATTTGGAAAAGAAAACAAAGAGTAAATAAACATCGTTGTTTCTGGAAAGGAGCTACACTAAATTAACTGAGTGAATTTTACTCTGGGTGTGGAATTGCATGGAATTCAATGAGAAGGTAGCTTAAGTACGAGGGTTTGGAGCTGGAAAAGGAAATGGATGGTAACATTAAGCGACTGAACAAAGACAGGAGGGTTAGGTTTTTGGAGGTAGAAAAGGAGTTGAAGAATGGGATAAGATGGCATTTAAAGTCCTACGACGGTACTGATCTCTTCTAGTCAGATCCAAATAGTGAGAGCCAGAGGGCGGTCAGTTGTGTGTCATGATGGGATGGATTACAACAGACGTATGATCAAATTGACAGTGCTCTGCCACCGAGCACCGAACTCCAGGGTAAGGGTAAGGGGTTGATCTTGGCTGAAGTAAAGTTGGGGGCTTGGCTCCTGCAGCGTGTATGCGGTAGTGCTAAGCTGTTTCTGGAGGTCCTGCGCGATACGAGCAGGGAATAATTTAGTGGTAGTAATGAATTAAAGGTGTCACCATTACCAATTTATCAAAAAATCTCAAACATTGACGCAAAAAAAAGTGCTGAAATGGATATTTGTTATTTTGTAAATAACTAATTAAATATATGTTTTTAAATAAAATTTTAATAAATATATAATAATTTATAAATTAATCGAATTATTTAAAATTAATAGACCAATTCTAAATAATTTAACTAACTAATTATAATAAATTAAGTTAAAATCGATGAAAAATTTAATCATTAACAACTTTTTAAAGTTAGAATTCGAGACTTATGAGACCCAAGCTCATTGCTGCCTAAATTGGTTTAAGAATTGACCCAATTAAAAAGGTTGTTGCTAAGAATACTCAAAACTCCTTCATAAGCAGTGTGGAAGTGGTGCCATTTAGCATGTTTTTTGCGGAAGAGACGACCTCTTTTCTCTCTCTTTTTGTCTCTATATAAAGCACAGCACAGCAGTTGTTGTGTTCGACCATGGTAATGTTAAAGCTCGAGCATGAGTGAGCATTTCTTTGCTATGCATAACCAATTCTTGGGAGGCCTGTTGGTATATTAGGGCGGCGTAATGGATTTTAAAGACGGAGCATGTCTTTTTTAATCATACAACATTTTATTTTTTCTAATAAGAAAAAAACGATGATTTTATTATTAATTTTTTATTTAACTTTTTCTCTTAAATTAATCGCTCTATGTCCACAATACTTAAATTAATATTTTTTATTAAAGGGAAATTTAATTATAAGAAAATTAAGAAAGCAGTTTATTCAATATGTTATTCTTTACATTTAAAAAAATGTTGGGAAAGTAAAAAACAATAATTACAACACGTCAAAAAAATAAAGGTTAGAAGACAACTTTTTAACGTGACAACAGGTGAATAATTAAATACATGCTAATTAAATAAGATAATTAATAAAACCATTAACAAATGGTTACAAAAGAATAAATCTAAAAAGTAGAAACACAATGCTAAGAATGAGTAAGAATAGATCTCATCTAATCTTATGTGGGGTTGATGATTTTTAGAGAATAGATTTTTTTTTTTAATTTTAAACTTTTAAATGACTAAGATAAGATCTCATCTAAGATGAACTAAGTTGTATTGAGCCCTACAAGTAATTAGATTAGAATGAATGGATATTTATCTAAAAGTATATACTAAAACATTGGAAAAAAGATAATTATTGTGGTATTTTTGTAATATTTAATATTTTCTTAAAAAAAAGTGAATATTCATTGGCATATCATATCTTTATCTGCGGTATATAATGACTCATCTCTCTTTAACACTTTTAGTTATTATGGATATGAAAATTGTTTTGTTGAAGAATAAATTTGAACAATTAATGACATTTGAAAGTATTTTTATATTCTTATTTAATTTAAAGAAGCTGAAGTTGTTGGATGATAATAAACTAAGAGAATTTTATACTAATTTTACAACTACTTTTTCTCATAATAGTGTGTTAGATGTAGATTTAGACATTTTTTTGAATTAAAAGTATTACAAATGAATTTGCCAAATAAGTTAATATCATTTGTTGAAATTCTTGAATTTATTAAAGTTGCAGATTTTTATCCAAATGTTTAAATTGCTTATCAAATTATATTGAATGTACCTATGACTACAGTATCAGTTGAGAGGAGTTTTTTAAAATTAAAATTATTAAAAACTTGCTTGAAGTCATCAACGTCACAAAAAAAATTAAATGATCTAGCTATTTTATGTATTCAGAAGGATATGTTGAACAATATTGATCATGGTGCTATAATTGAAGATTTTACATCTAGAAATGCCTAGAGAAATTATTTTTCATGATCATTTGTGCGCTTATTAGTGTAATTATCTTAGTGTTTTGCAATCCGATATTGTTGCTCAGTTACTTTACTACTATTTTGTTATTGCTGTTACTATTTTTTGTGATTTTATTATTGTTAACATTTATAACATGTTGTCAATTGTTGTTATGATCATTTGGTATTTTATTAAGTATGTGGACTTATGAATTGAGTCACTTGTGCATGAATATTAAATTTTAATAATAAAAATATACTTTTAAAGTTTACATATTTATATATTGATGATTCATTAGGGTCTTTTTTTTTTACTTTATCCCTAGCCTATAAAATGTTAGGAATGACCTTGAATTGTTTCTACTATGATAAGCTAGATTATTGGTCATAGCGATCATTGTCCGGTTATCACAGAATATTTGAGTTGTGCCTTCTTGATCATAGCCAAAATCAGCTAACAACCTTTTTAACCAAACTAATTGACAGGTTGATGTCAATGCAATAGCATATTCAGCTTCCAAAAATGACACAGTTACCATATCTTGCTTATTTGAACTCCATGAAATAGCATTTGAATCGATGGATAAAATAAAACTAAAAAGTATTTTTCTATCATCCAAAAAACCTGCCCAATCATTGTTAGTGAAATTATAAAATTTAAAATATGACTTTTTGAATGCCAAATTCTAAAATTGATAGTTCCAGCAACATAACAAAGATAAGAAACCATACTGATAAAGAATGCAATACTTGACCTTGTGTGAGATAAGTAGATCAAACCTCCAACCATATTCCTAAAGTACTTCACACTAGTCAAACTAGTACCATAATTGATTATTAGTGACTCATTCAAATTTATAACAGTTAGGACTATTTTATAGTTCAACATAATAAACCTTTTCAACAAATCAGTAGCATATTTATGTTTGAAAATAAAATTTCTATTAGCACATTGGTTCACTTGAAGCTTAAGAAAATAATGCAGTAAATCCAAATATGAAATCTGAAAAAGCATGAAAGATATAAATTCAATAACAATAGACTCACAAGACCACATATATATATATATATATATATATATATACGTAAAGACATGCTACCATAGTTTTACGACGCTTTTTCACATAAAAATCAATTTATTTTTTGTTCTTTTCAAATCCATTTTCTAGAAAAATATGAATCAATCTTATTGTATCAAGCTACTGACGCTTATTTGAGACTGTTTCTAGCCTTCTTTAATATCACAGTTAATAAAACCTTCAGGTTGAGAAACATACACCTCTTCATTTAACTCGCTGTTAAAAAAAGCATATTTAACATCAAACTAGTATACTAGCTATTGGTGAAGATGTTTCATCAAATTCAACACGTTACTGTTATGAATACCCCTTAGCAACTAAATAAGTTTTACGATTTTGAACAGTATCATTAATATGATACTTTGTGCAACATACCCACTTAAGCCTAATAACATCTATTCCTTTCAAAAGTTTAACTAACTCCTAAGTTTGATTTTTGTGTATAGCAATCATCTCCTCAATGATGGCCTCCTGCCATACATGACTATCTATAACATCCTCATGACAAAGTGACTCAAAAGCATATAAGGAAAAACTGCATAAGATGTATATATCATGTAAGGATATGAATTTCTATGAAGGTGTTTCAAAACTGGAGCTTTTTGGAGATGAGCTTACTGGAGATGAGCTTGCTAGAGATAATGATTTGTTGTTGTCATGAGTTGAAGAATTGATACTACCACCAAAATTAACATTTTAAGTTGCTCATTCAAAAGGTCATATCACTAGAGTGTCTGCCACATCTTTTAAAGCTTGAGGAGTTATTGGAGAAGTTGAGTTATTGTTGCTCCAAGTATCCTTACTTACAATGACCCTGCCACTTACTGGGTTATACAACCTATATATATGCTTTAGATTAGGGAAAATAGCCAATAAAAAAACTTTTTGTATATATTTATATATTTTTTATCAAGCTTATGGTTAGAAAGGGAAGTAATCAAAGAAAAGGGTATACAATCAAAACTTTAAAATGTCTTACAAACAACTTTCTACTTGCCAAGCTTCATATACAATCCAATTCAAAATGGCCTTTGTAAGGTAGATATTAAGAAGATATACTGTAGTTACAACCATTTCTGCCCAAAATCACTGGAGAAGACCACTTGTTATCATCATGCTCTTAGCCATTTTCACTAATATTTGATTTATGCATTCTACCACTCCTTTTCTATTCTGGAGTGTATGGTGTAGTAAGCTTTTTGTGAATTTTATTGTGATAAAAAATCCATAAATTCATTAGAGGTGAAATCACTCCTCTATCCTAATGAAGAACCTTTACATAATTGCCACTCTCCTCCACTTGCGCCTTAAATTTCTTAAAAATTTCAAAAATTGGTTTTGTCTTGTTTAGGAAGTACATCCCACTCATGCAACTATAATCATCATTAAATAATTAAAAATATCAATCACCACACAAGCCTCAATATTGATCGAACTACCAACATTAGCATGTGCTATTTCAGGCCAAATAACACTTTAAGACTTGGCTATAGGAAATGAATTTTTACTTGCTTCTATAAGCACACCCTTCACATAAATTAAGTGCATTAATTTTAGGCAACCCAACAACCATATTTTTGTAACTCAACAATTTTAGCCCTTTTATATTCTAATGCTCATAACACAAGTGTCAAATATTTTCTTTATTAGCTCTAGCAAACGAAGCATAGTTTTCGATAGTTACAACTTTTAGCGAAAATATTTTGTTTTGAGTCATTAGAACTAGCAAATGACTAATCATATTTCTTACCTTGAATTAGACAATGGTCATCATCAAACCTAATTGAATATCTATAATTTATCAATTGCTAAACACTTAACAAATTATGAGCTAAATTAGAAATGTATTGCACATTATGAAGGAGTTTAAATTTATCCTGTGTAGTTTTAATGGCAGTAATACCTTTCCTTTCAACCTTCATTTACTTGTTGTCTTCTTTAAATGTTAACCTAACTCTAGACTTATGATTAAAACAACCGCAGTTAGGGATGGTAATGGCTCGAGCCAGGCTAAGGCAGGGTCAATCACTATTACTAGGGCCTGGGCCTAGGCCCGACTTAAGGCTTAATCTGGCCTGAGACAGCCAGCCTAGCATGAGCTCAAACCCGAGCCCAACTTAATCCGTCTTGAACTATTTTTTAAATTAAAAATATAAAAACATCTTGGTTTTTTGCAAACTACATGTAAAAATGTAAACAAATAGGTCCTTATACTCTTTAGTGGTGGTAATTACTGTTAAGTGACGTGTGCTAGTGAATATATAAAACTAATTAAGTTGGCCTCATATAGCAGCTTAAGCTATTGTGGTAAAACGATCACTTAATAATTACATGTTCAAATTTAAAGTTAAACTTCTTAAGACGTTACTCACAACAATCTCAATGCTAATATCCTTATCATAAGACTTTATGTGATTAAAAAAAGCCAAACACTCTAGACATTGAAACTTGCATAGTTTCATTATTTTCATAACTAATGTCTCAAAATCATAGTGAAGAATTTGCACTTTTACAACAATTACCTTTTTATCACCCATATAATCTTACTTCAAAATCTCCCATGCTTGATTGGAAATCAGAGTTGCTGCAATTTGAGGAAATATCTCCTCATCAGGTGCTTATTAGATAAGAAGCAAGCCTTACTAAATCTCTTGCAAGTCTCTCACAATGGTTAGTTAAGCTAGTATGGATTTATGTCTTTAAACCCATTCTCCACTAAGTCCCACAATTTTTTAGACTTGAACAGGGCTTGTATTTTTACACTCCCAAAAGTGATAATTCTCCCATTTAAAATTTCTAATTAAGATTTAAGAAGAAATATTGGTGCCTTTAATTACCATGGTGAAGTTCTTTTCCTCATTGGTTGTGTTTTTAGAAAAATAGAGAATTTTTCTCACTTAGTTTGCTCCTTTTCTTTTTGCTTAGTATATGACCTCACCTATAATTTTTAGTGTGAAAGGGTTGTGTGTACTTTTTTCACACTCAAAAACTTTTATGCCAAGATTTTTTTTGGAATGTAAAGAATAAGGAAATAAAGGCTAAAAGGCAACTTTTCAATGTCAAAAACAACATGTGAATACAACCGTAGAAAATGATGAAATAAGAGCTTAAATTTATAAGCTTACAACTAAATATAATACACTTAAAGTCAACAACTAAAACTAGAAAATGGGTAAAATATGTCCCACTAACATTGACACTTTCAACAAAAAAAACTTGACTAAAACACGTTCAATTAAATAAGAAAATTAATAAATCCACCAACAAATATTTACTGAAAATATAACTAAAAAGAAGAAAAAGAATGACGAACTTTTGAATCACTATTGTTTTAAAAAAATTCCAACCATACTTATATGTCTCTTTAAGAGTACTAAAGACAAATGAGTTATATAATTTAAAATGTTGGAATATTTAAGTTGAATTGTAGATAAATATTCACATGTCTTTACTTATTTGTCATTAAAAAAACTTTAAATAATTAATAAGAATTACTTCTCCCTTTCTCCAAAAAAATCAAAATATGTGAATATTTTATAAGCGCTTTATATTTTAAGAAAAAAAACTTTGCTATTGGATTCTAGGATAATTTATTTAACCATGTCAAGTCACCTATTAAGGTCACATCTTCAAATTTAGCGATGGCCTTTAATTTTTATGCTTGTGCTAATGTTACGCACTTACTTTTCAATTCATGTTAAAAAGTGATAAGATATGATTTTGTTATGTTAATTAAAACTATCTCTTTTGTTTTGTATTGATCTCAGTACTTAATTAGTAAAATTAATATTTATTTTATTTAGGAGATGACAAGTAGAGATTAAATCAAATTCAAGTTGTTAAAGCCACGAAGGAAAAAGATAGTAGATTGCTACAATAGATAAAGCAGACACGCTTGAAGCCAAATTCACCACAAGAGTTTCAATTCAATTTGGAGACTTATTCTTAGCCTTATTATGTAGGAAATTGGATTTGTTTATAAGGCAATCTTTGGAATATTGAAAGAAGTTAACTTTTGGTGGGAAAAGACGAAGAAAACATTACATACACTCCCTGTATAATTCCCTTTATCTTTCTTTTGTTTTCTCTTCTTTTTTCTTTTATTTTTGTGATGAAACGAAAGCCACAAGTAGCTAAATTGAAATTTTCTAATTCAAGGGGATTCAAAACTCTAATTTTAACCTCACAAGATTTTGTTTTGAACCTAGATTTTATTTTAATTCAAGTATTTCTTATTTTGTATTCTTTTTTTCATAATCAATCAATATTGATTGATTTGCTAAATTAATTTGACGTTGATTATTTTATAGCTATCTATGAATTTAGTGATTCGTAATTGTCATAAATGATTGGTATAAATAACAAATAGGTTATTTATAAATTTGCATATTTAACTGATGAGAAATAAGAAAACTAAATTGAGTAGTTATAGCCATTTCTATTATTTAATTTGGGGTTTATTTTTTTAAAATGTAATTTATGGTAAGTTTTAGTTTGAATGCTAAGTTTGAATAAATTAATTTAAAAAAAATGAGACATATTATGATTATCTTAATAGTTTCTAGGGATGATAAATGTGGCTCGGCCCGACTCAACCTGACTATGACCCAGGTTGGCATTAGCTCGGGCCTAGCCCATGGCTAGATGAGAAGGTATAAAATGATGTTTTTTTTAATTTTTTAAAAAATAAAATAGGGCTGGACTAACCTAGCCTATCTGTGGCCTATTGAGTTGGGGGTTGGGTTAAAGGTTTGTCAGCTTATAGTCAGGCCTGGTTACAGGTTGGTCAACCTGTGAATTGGACCAGGTTGGGCCAGGAGCAGCTTGGACCCGATCCAACCCATTGCCATTCTTAATAGTTTTGAACTAATTGTTTAAATTATGAAAATTATTCTTTTTTGACCAATGATCAAAGTTATAATTAGATGAGATCCTTCATTGAATCAAAGTTAAGTACCATTTAATTTAAATTGTTGACTTATTTTAAATCCTTGTTAAATTTAATTTATTAATTAATTAATCATAAACTCACATTTTGTTTTATCAATTGAAGTTAAAAAATTAGTTTTTTGTTTTCTTTCAATTCTACCATTAGTATAAAAGTTTAGTGAATTAAAATTAATTTTGAAAGCTTCAAAACTTGTTCCTCAATCTCATCTACGATGATAATAAGGTTAGATCTTGAATTAGTTCAAATTCAATTCAACTTAAGTTTAGTGCTCGGACTTTACTCTTGCATTGAACTTAAATATAAAAAAAGAAAGCTCAAATTCCAATTTAATAAACAGGATTGGACTTTTTGGATAAGCTTGACATATAAAAACGCAGGCATAAGCTTGCGCTTTCATACTTGACTAAGTTTGGACTCAGAATTTGAGCTTGTTAAATCTTTTTTGAGATCGAGCCCAGATCTTAGGTGGGACGGGCCTAACCTGGTCTTTTGCCATCTTTAATTTCTTCGTAACTACTATAATATAAAGTTGTGATATCAGCGAACCCCGAGCAAAGGCTCGGCGGAGAGATGTGCTTCAAACTAGGAAGAAGCGAGGACACATCGTGATTCAAACCAACACCCATGAACTTTCTTTCGATTCCTGACGAGGTTCGACCTAAGGGCCTAAGACCATCCCTAATCTTATCTCAGCTATTATAACGTAAGATTGTGTGACGTCAACGAAGCTTAAGGGAAAAGTCTTGTTGGAGGGTTCTGCTTCAAATTAATTAAGAAGTGACTCCACTGGGTGAGTACTGTGATTCAACCAACACCCAATGGCCTGTTATCCTGGTAAATCCTACAAAGGAATAGGATCCCTTCAACTTTCATGGTAATGTCTTCCATTTCCAACCTGAATGATACCTTCTGTTTTAACGTATATTATCAGAAATTTTCATGGTCTTTGACAGTAACTACAATTATGGATCAGCAAGAAAGGCTTTGGTGTTCAATGACCTGAGGAACGTAGAAACAGTAGCCAACGACTCATTTGATCGCATTCAAAACAGCTCTTTGGTTCGGATGACTGAGGACTTAGCTGCCCCTCGTGTCATCCGGCCAGAATGTTATGTTCGAACGACAAATCCCTACAGAACTCGACATTGCTGCCAATCCTATCGCCAGAGCTGATGATCGGATTGGTTTCCTCGAGAGATATATTCATGTTGTTAAGTTGGTTTCTAACACAGAACATCCTGTAAGTGTATACTTAGAGCTTCAGGATCCAGTTTAGGCTCGGTTCGGAAACTTTCATCTACCTTGCACGAGGCAGGATTGACTAGCGGCACCAATGGAAGGAACTGAATGAGGAAAGTTATGGAATGTTGAGCAATCTATTTTTCATCAGATCTTGCAATATCAAAACTGGGAACTGATTAAATCAATCTTCTGTAGATTTTGCTTTAGTGTTTAGATCTAGTACTATTGTTTTACCAAAGACAGAATAAGATTTTCCGATAGTCATTGTAAGAAATATTTGCAGGCAACAGTCAACAAGGAATGTACATCTGTGATTCTCAACATAGTCAACTGCTCGTATATCAAAAACAAAAACCATTCCATAGTGGATTATCCTGAACCAAAATCAGTCACTTGTCACTGTGGTGATCTTCAATCTCCTCACGGAGGATAGAAACATTCTGGAAAAGGAACAAGATCCTTAAGTGATAAGAACTGTTCAGTTGTCAGTTGGCTACATGAAACAAAGAACAAGAGAGAAGATACTTACTCCCAGGGAACGTCACCAACCATTAGCCAATCCCCTTCTTTGTCTTCATAAGTTAAAACGTGACACCGATCAGTTTGTTCACCTTCCATATCAGCCCCTGTTTGAATCACAACAGCTGAGCTCGATAACACATTTTATCCACAGAAATCAACTAATCCAACAGATCAGTAACAGAAGAGAGAGAGATATTTTAAGTTACTCACACAGAATCGTAGTGTTGAACATGTTGTCAAGAGTTCTTATCAAGTCGTAGTAATTATCATGGGCTAAAAGGTTGAGTTTCCTCCCAATAGGAATGCCTTCCATATACACTTTAACAAAGAACGTGGCACTGTTGCACTCAGTTTCTTCTGCTGCTAATGCCTGCCTCAGAAATGGATTGATCGGAGGCCAATCCAAAGGTTGGCCGCTAACATGAAACCACCACCCAAGGTCAAACACTTACAATTGGATTCAACAAGCAACGCTAAATATTCGAATAGTTGGCTATATAGTATGTTTATACCTTGGCATTGAAGGGTCTTCCTGTTGACAAGCTGAGATGCTAAGTCCTAGCCGAAGATCTGTGCTCAAGTCTCTCTTGAGGTGAGAAAAAGATGAGTTAGTTGACGAAGAAGGACAATTGCTGCTTTCAAGAGACGACGAAGAACTGCTTGCAGCTCCTCCGCCCATTGTTTTGAAGCAAAATTGAGCCGCCACCTTCTGTTTAAAATCTATAGAGGATGATGAAACATAATATATAGATCGATAGATAGATAATACATCCATAAATCTAGTGGAAGGGGAACGCACTTCCTGATTGGCCTGATCTGAAATGTCGTCGACGTAGCCGACAGCTCCACGTGTCAAAGTAAGAGCCGACTTAGGTTGTCATGATTTCTGTTGGAAGCTTAATACAAATTCAATGTGGCTCATGTGCACAGATAAAAAATGTCCCTCAGGTTCCTACTAATACTGTCTATATTCACAGCTTCACAGTAGTATAAGAACGTAATTAAACTACTACATCAGGTTTTTCTTTTCCCCTCTTGGCTGAATCAAAATGTGATAATATGATTGACCACGACTGTGCAGTAGAAGAGCTGTATTCAGACAAGATAATGGACATATAAACAGGGCACAAAAGCTTTGAAATTTGGGACCTTCTTCTCAGAGAAAAACAAAAAAACAGACATTGAAGTTAACACACATAAATGTTCAATGGATTGGATTACCGTGCTTCGCATGTAGGCCCTGCCTACGGTTACATAATTAAGCGTGTTGGTAGTTGTAAGACTGTATGTTGTTGTACGAAGGGACATATACATAATATATATATATATATATATATATCATATATGTACTTTTGCACACTCCATATTTATATAGAATCTGCAAAATCAACCAAAAGGAGGCATGGGATGCTTCTGCTTGCAGGAAAAACATGGAAACTTGACTTGGCCTAGGCCTAGCTATAAAAATATGGACGACTCTTTGTGTTCTCCACATAATCCAAAAGAACCAAAGAAAGTTCGTTTTGTCAGGAAATACAATTCGGACTGTGAGAGGACAGATATTTCAAAGTATCAAATTCTGAAGGAATCGGTAATATATATATATAAAAACATGTAATCCATATAATTTTATTGTTTTAAATACTTGAAAGATATTTTGTGGTATCAATCTAAGAAAGATTGTAGTTGATAATAATGGAAAGGATGACTTGATGATACTTGATATGATAGGGAACACGAAATCCTGGCATGTTGTATTGGAGACATGCAATGAGGCCAGGTTGAGGAACACAAGGAAAATGTGGTTAAGGGAAAAAGAATTTACCATTCATCATGTGTATATATCTTTTTCTTTTGATTTTGATTTTGATTCAACAAATCTCTACCTCACGTGTAAGTAAAATCCACGTTTCCAATGATCCTCCTCTTTTTACGTCTACATGAAAAGAGGACACAAGAAATCTTTGCTTGGACCTAAAGAAACGACAAATGCCTTAAAGAAGCAAGTTGGTATGTTTGAAGGGAAAAAGAGAAAGTAAATGTCTCCCACCACCCATACCACAGGCTTGCTTAGATTGGCCACCTTAGCAACTTTCTCTTGCTCCGATGACTTTTTGGTCTGGTTTTGTTTGATCTTGCAGGCAAATGAAGCAAAATTTTCCTTTTTCTTTCGATAAGTTTCATAAAGTCATAGGGTTGTTCTTAGGCTCTAACACATTCTTCCCTATTACAGCTCCGTGCTTCCATGCATTCCCATCATCATGTCT
>JANSVB020000195.1:1802969-1822901 GCA_025504935.2 Erythroxylum haughtii
AGTCAAACTTGGGAGATTTGCCTTTTATTTTCCCATGTACCAATGTCTCCAAGCTTAGGCTCCATTGTGGGGCATGATCCCCTCTTTAGGCTTGCTTTAAGGTGGCCTTAGATGTTGATTCGTTGGTAAATTTTGGGACCTGGTAAATGGATTCTTAACTAGGTTATGGGGTATCTCAGTCTTTCTACTATGGAGCAGATAGAAAATATACAGTTTTGGAGACAAGTCACACTGACTTGTCGAAGTCCATTTAATTAGCTTAGGACTCATTTGTACCTATGTTGCAGAAACTGTCCAATATTGCATACACATGTAATAATTTATAAATTATATATTTTAAATAAATTATTTAATAAATTAATAAATTATAATTAAGTAATATATTCAATTTAAGTGATACTTACATATTTCAATTTGTCTCTAATGTTTAATTAATTATTATTTTTAAATTAAAATGAATTATAACTCTTTTACTATAATTCCAATCTTCAAAATTATGTAAGTGTTGAAAACTCTTGGCGTTGATATTTGATTTTCTAGTTGGTTAGAAGATATGGGTCTCTCTTTATGTTTCTATAAATGCATAATCAGAGTGCCGATGAAAAAGTTGCAATTTCGGGCTTACGCATACGACAAAAAAAAGGAAGAAAAATTGACCAAGTCTAAGTATTCTCCTCAAGTGATTGTAAGCGGACCGTCTGTCTTTTATTGTAACATAAAAGGAAGAAACGAAAAAGGAATTGTTAAGTAGAGGGAAAAATAAGAAATTATAAATAAAGATCAGTCATTAAAATTAAATCATGTTACATACAAATTATAGAAAAACCACTTACAAACTTATGTATACATATTTAATATAAATTTCCAACATCTCTTTCAATATAATAAATATACAAAAATACATATGTACAATAACAACAATAACGTTTCAATAAAAATCTTGTTAAGATGCGATATTTGAAAAGGTTCAATAATATACAATTTTATTTGCAACTAATAGAGATATCTTATTTTAGGCCCACAAAAACGAAAGAAAAGAAAAAAATAATGAGAATGATTTGAAGAGGAAAAAAACCAAATACATAAACAAATAATTGCATAAATAAATAAAATAAAAGTAAAAGTAAAAATAAATATCAAAATAAAATAAAATAATTCAAAACTAAAATAAATATTAAAGTAAGTAAATAAATAAATAAACAAGAAAGAAAACAAATAAGCCAAAGAAACACAGAATTGAAAGCGAAGAAAATAACTGAAGGGCAAAGAATACTAACAAAGTTATTCAATAATTATTGTTAGACATTATTGGATCGATCTATCAAAGCCATACTTGAATCTATGACAGTGTTGATTAAGATTGATTCCCTCTCTGCCTTTTATTCCTTTAATGTATTTCCCCAATGGTTCAGAAACTCTTTTCTGTGACCGTTTTCTGATCTTACAAAAAAAAACTGTCTTTTGATGTACTTGATTTTAAAGGAGAGAGAGAAAGGGTCTTGGACCTATTTGAGGCCAATTCCTTAATACCCAATAGCCATTATCTTATGCTATTTTTATTGGACTCAAACCCATAAGTGACATAGGCCACTAAATAATCTAACAATCTCTCATTTGGCCCATGTTTCAACTTAGTGATTCAACAATAAAATTGCACAGAATACATTGAATCGATCATGTCATCTTTAAGTGAATTAAGATGATTGGATCATGGCGGTCACATTTTAGACAACATGATTCCTTCTATGTATCACATAATCAACTTAACTTATAAAACTTTGGGTGGGTAATTCTGTAATTGTCATCTGTAATTGTCATCTCACATAAACAATTATTGTATACAACATAACGTGGATAACAAATAAGCGAGCAAAAATATGACTGTAATTGAATTCACAAGTGTCATAACAATTCGAGCAAGACAATTATATGTATATATACATGTCAGAATGCTATTCGAACAAGGACTTATTTATAATCCCATCTGTTCAACATGACCAATAAATGTTTTGAGTGGTAAGCCTTTAGTTAACGGATTCGGTATTAATATGCTCAATTGATACTTTATGTTTTTGCACTTCTTCTTTCAGAGACAAGTACTTCAAATTTATATGTTTCGCATCCTTTGAATACTTGTCATTCTTAGAGAAGAAAACAACTATGGAATTATCATAATAAATTCTTAACGGTCTAACAATACTGTCGACAATCCCAATACTTAAGACAAAGTTCTGTAACCACAATCCATGAACTATAGCCTCAAAGAATGCTATAAATTTAGCCTCCATAGTGAAAGTAGCAATGACAGACTGTTTTATACCTTTCTATGAAACTGCTCCTCTAACTAATAAGAACATATAACCAAATGTAGATTTTTGTGAGTTTACACAATCAGTATAGTCTAAATCCGAGTAACCTATCACTTCGAGATGTGTTGACTTTCTATATGTGAGCATATAGTCCTTTGTGCCTTGTAAATATCTAATGACTTTCTTTGCAATTTTTCAGTGGACCATTCCAGGATTACTTTGATATTGGCCTAGCATTCCAATAGCAAAACTAATATCTGGCCGAGTGCATGTTTGAGCATACATTAAGCTTCCAACTATTAGCGTATAAAGGTAGACTTCATTTCCTTACGTACCAAATCGTTTTGTGGACATTGCATTTAACTAAATTTGTCCCCTTTCTGAATTGGAACTATCCCTGCATAGCACTTTTTTTATTTTAAATCTTTCTAATACTTTCTCATTATAACTTTTCTGAGACAATTCTAACAATTCTTGTGATCTATCACGAAATATTTCAATTCCTATCACATAAGATGCTTCACCCATATCTTTCATTTCGAAATTATTAGAGAGAAAATTTTTTACATTATGTAACAAAACCGTATTATTAGCAACAAGAAGGATATCGTCAACATATAGGACTAATATAATGAACTTACTCCCACTAACCTTCATATAGATACACCGATCAACAGTGTTCTCTACAAAACCATAAGATGTAATTGTATCATTAAACTTAATATACCATTGTGGGGAAGTTTGTTTCAGTCTATATATTGACTTCTTTAATTTACACACTAATATTTCATTTCCCGTGGTCACGAAACCTTTCGGTTGATCCATATAAACTTCTTCTTCCAAGTATCCATTTAAAAAAGCGATCTTTACATCCATTTGGTGAAGCCCTAAATCATAATGAGCCACCAGGTTCATAACAATTCATAAAGAGTCATTTGAAACTGGAGAGAAGGTCTCTTTATAGTCAATGCCATCCTGTTGAGTGTAACTTTTAGCAACAAGTGTGACTTTATACCTTTCAATGTTGCCTTATAAGTCACGTTTGCTCTTAAAGACCCATTTAAAACCCACTTGCTTTGCACCTTCCGACAATTTAACTAGTTCCTAAACATTGTTGTCATCCATTGATTTTAACTCTTCTTTCATAACATCGAACCACTTTTCAGAATTGTTACATTCTATAGCTTGTTTGAACGAGACTGGATCCTGATCAATGCTCAAGTCACATTCATGTTCAAGTGAGTAAACTTCATAGTCACTTGAAGTAGCTGGTCTTCTCTGCCTTGTAGACCTTCGTAATGCTATTTCTTGTAGCATCATTTGATCATTTGTAATGTGAACATCATTAGCTGGTTATTCATTAATATGTTCAATTTGTGGAATTGGAACATTAATTTGTTGTTTGGTATGTTGCGTATTCGTGATGCAACAAGAGAAATAACAACTGGTGGAATCATATTTGATGTAGCAGTTTCTACTCGACTTAGAGTAGTTACTACTTGACTCTCGTGAATATCCATTTTTTCCGATTCTCTACTCCCATTGATTTGACCATTCTTAATTAACTGAGCATTACCAAACTCAACTATTCTCGTACTATGGTTAAGACAGTAAAATTTGTACCCATTTGACTTTTCATGATAGCCAATGAAATAATCATTAACAATTCTTTTCATGTGAATGATATAACCTTATTTCTACCGAACAACCCCAAATGTGAAGGTGTCATAAACTAGGTTTCCTTCTTATCCACAGTTCATAAGGTGTCTTAGGAATTGCTTTACTAGGAATCTATTAAGCAGATACGTAATGGTTTTTATTGCATGCATCCACAATGATAACGGTACAATATTATAACTTAACATACTCTTAATCATATCCATATGAGTACGATTTTGCCTTTCGGCGACACCATTTTATTGCAGTGTACCAGGCATTGTGTATTGTGCACATATGTCATGACTTGTAAGACACTTTGCAAATGGACCTGGACATTGTCCACTTGCATCAAACTTATCATAATATTCACCACCTCTATTAGATCTCGTTATCTTTACTTTTCTATCTAGCTGCTTTTCTACCTCATTAATGAACACCTCTAGGATATCCACAGATTGAGACTTGTCATGCAGTAAATAGATATAACCATATTGTAAGAAGTCATCAATAAAGGTAATGAAATATTTTCACCACTCTAAGAAGGAACGTCGAAAGGACCACAGATATCAGTGTGTATTAACTACTTCATATGGCTAGATGCTTCGATATATGTTTGGTTTGCTTACCTTTAATGCAATCCACACATATATCCCAATCAGTAAAATCCAATTGAGGTAAGATTTCATTTTCACTAACCTTTGTACCCTTTCCTTGGATATATGACCTAATCTTTTATGCCATAAAAAAAGCAGAATATTCATTATGTGCACTACGTTTACTTCCTATAATATGATCAATATGAAACAGAGATTCAGCAAAATCAACATTAGGATTGAAACGATATAAATAATCAATTAAAGTACCAAAACCTTAATAGTACCTGTGTTTATATAAAGAAAACACACCATTTCTAATCTTAAAGTTAAAACCAACGTCATCCAAAATTTGCAATAGAAACTAAATTTAGCAAAGTCAGGAACATAAAGATACTCTTCTAGATCTAGGTGACACCTAATGTCCAAGATCAATATGTTCCCTGTATACAAGAACTTTTCAATTTCGTTTATACGTTGGATTGAAAGGAATCCTTGTTTGACATGTGACATGTGAGTAATTACACCAGAATCTAACCACCAGGTATTATTAGGCACTTTAATAAGGTTTGATTCAAAACATACTGAGATATAGTATGTACCTTTCTTTTAGGGCAATCCTTCTTGAAGTGACCACCTCTCATCTTTATAAATTCGGCCCTCATTAACTTTGTTGAGAGCTTTGTCCTTATCTTTGCCTTTCTTTCCTAGTTTGTTTATGTTACTAGTAACTCTTTGATGAAACAAGAGATGAATGGAGTGATCATTCATTTTCTTCAATTTCCCTTCCTCTTGAACCAACATGGCCTTAATCTCTTAAAGGTTCCATTTTTGCTTGATGGTGTTAAAATTCACCTAGAACTGGCCAAACTTAAAAGAAAGTGAGTTGATGATGAATTGTACGAGGAAGGATTCACTTACATCCATACCTATGGATTTAAGCTTTGCAGCTAGATTTTACATATGTGTTACATGATCTGAATGAGTTGTGACTAATCAAACTTTTTGGTCGTCAGCTCACTCATTAAAGGCCCTATCATTGATAGTAATTTGGATATCATTGAAATGAAGATTCCTTCTTTTCTGGGCAAGAATGATCCAAAGTTATACTTGAAATGGGAAAGAAAAGTAGAACTATGTTTGATTGTCATAACTACTAGGAAAAAGAAAGTCAAATTGGGAGCGATTGAATTCATAAATTATGATAGCAATTGGTGGGATCAAATGGTGTCAAATTGGCAGCAGTAGAATTTAAAGGTTATGCTAGCTTTTGGTGAGATCAAATGGTGCTTAATAGCTGTAGAAATAGAGAGAAACCTATTTGATTATGGGAAAAAATGAAGGTGGTAATGCGTAAATGGCTCATACCTAGCTATTACTATCAAGATTTGCGTAACAAGTTCCAAAGTTTGACTCAAGGTTCCATAAGTGTAGAGGAATACTACGAGGAGATGAAGGTAGCCATGATTAGGGCTAATGTTGAAGAGGATTAAGAAGCTACTACTAGATTCATTAATGGTTTAAATAGGGAGATTGCAGATATAGTTGACTTGCAATATTATATAGAGATGAAGGTCAAGATCATTAAGGTATATAGGTAATTAAAGTCTAGGGGAACTTCCAAATCTATTTCAATTTCTAACTCTTCACGAAGGTCAAACTGGAAGGGTAGTGAAACTACCTCAAAACCAAAAAATGATGTGAAAGCCAAATATTCAGTTTCTTCTTCTAAAGGTAAAATTAAAACCAAACCCTCCTGTAAATCATGTGATTTTAAGTGCTTTAAGCATTAAAAGATTGAACATGTTGCCTTTCAATGTCCAAATAAAAGGACTATGGTTATTTTATATAGTTGTAACGTAGAGAGTGTTAACTTAAGCGATGATAAAATATTTCCATTAGAAGATTGTAGTGGTGTCGATATTGAAGGTCTGGTAAATGGAGAATTGCTTATCACTAGGCGAACTCTTAAACATTTAGCCTAAGGATGAAAGTCATGAGGCCCAACATGAGCATATCTTTCATACTTGATGTCACATGAATAGTAAGGTATATAGCATTATCATTGATAGTGAGAATTGCACTAATGTTGTTAGCATTTTATTGGTTAATAAATTAAGGTTGATAACTCTAAAGCATCTAAAATCATACAAGGTCTAATGGTTAAACAAGTGTAGGAAAGTTTAGTTAACAAAACAAGTTCTAGTGGCATTTTTTATTGGCAGTTACAATGACGAGGTTCTATGTGATGTAGCATCAATGCATGCTAGTCATCTTCTTTTGGTGTGCCCATGGTAGTTTGATAGAAAAGTTCAACAAGATGGGTGTAAAAACAATTACTCTTTTGTTATGAACAATTGACGTATAATCTTAACACTTCTTAAACCATGAGAGACATATGGTGATTAGATTAGAATATCAAGAGAATATAGACTGAGAGAAAAGAAAATGAATGCTCAAGAAAAGAGTGAGAGTGATAAAAAGTGTGAAAATGTGAAAAAGAGTTAAAAAAGCATAATAGTCAGCAATAAGAGAAGAAAGTTAGATTGCGAGATTTAAAATAAAGAAGGTTAATGGTTATGCTAGTAGTGGTGAGGTTAAGAGTATTTTATTAGTAAGGCAATAACTACTTATACTTATGCACAAAGATGTTCACCTTTCAACTAACAAGCTTAGTCTTTCTTTTCCTAGTGTTGTTGGATCTTTATTACAGAATTTTCTGATTTATTCTATAAGGAGTTATCGCAAGGATTACAGCCTTTAAGAGTAATTAATCATCAAATCGATTTCATCTCAGGTAAAACAATCCCTAATAGAACATTTTATTGAGCTAATCCAAAAGAGACTCAAGTTATTTGAAAGCAAGTGGATGAGTTTATGGACAAAAGGTTCATGAAGGAGAGTCTTAGCCTATGTTTGGTTCGTGTAATTCTAGTACTAAAGAGAGATGGAACGTGGCATATGTGTGTAGTTTGTCGAGCAATCAACAACGGTAAAATATAGACATCCTATACCAAGATTAGATTATATGCTTGATGAGTTACATGATTATTGCTTATTGTTAAAGATCAATTTAAAAAGTGGGTATTATCAAATTCATATAAATGTGGAAGACAAATGAGAAATTGTTTTAAAATAAAATATGGTTTATATGAGTTTGGTATTGCCTTTTGATTTAACTAATACACCAAATACTTTCATGAGATTAATGAACCATGTTTTGTGACTTTCTATCAGAAAATTTATTGTTGTCTACTTTGATGGTATTTTAATGTATAACAAGACTTTGGATGACCATGTCAAACATTTGCATTATATGCTTTGTGCTTTAAGGGAATCTAAGTTTTATGCTAATTTGAAGAAGAGCACATGTTGTATAGAATTTGTTATATTTCTTAGTTTTAATGTGAGTACACATGTAATTAGTGTAGATGAGGAGAAGATAAAGGCAATTAAGGAGTTGTCTACACCTAATAATGCAAATGAGGTGCAAAGTTTTCAAGGTTTTGCAAGTTTTTATAAAAGGTTTGTATAGGATTTTAGTTTTATAGCATCTCCTCTAAATGAACTAATTAAAAAGAGTGTTGTGTTTAGGTAAACTGATATGTATGAAAAAGCCTTTAATATTTTGAAAGATAAGTTGATCAATGCACCTTTGCTTTCTTCACCTAACTTTGATAAAGTTTTTAAGAATGAATGACATATTGGGAATTGACATATGAGCTATTTTGATGTAGGATTCCATATTAATTGCTTACTTTGTTGAGAAGCTTAGTAGAGTAGCCTTAAATTACCTAACTTATGATAAGGAATTGTATGCATTGATAAGGACTTTACAAACATAACAACACTACTTATAGCCAAAGGAGTTCATTATTCATTTAGATCATGGGAGCTAGTTTAAATTTCAATAATGGACGCAAAACCTCTATGAATGATCTTTTTTCTTAACTAACAAGATAAAATTGGCAAAGGGGTTAGAGGTGGGGTGAATAAAACCTGAAGCTAAAAGTGATTTCACCTAAATTTCAATCTTTATTAGTGGAATGACATGGGTGTGGATTAGATAAGTGGTAATATGGAGACCTACACAAAAACATCCTAATAATTTGATAAAATTGATTGAATGGCCATAGAGGAATCTGAGTTACTTGGGAGTGCTGCCACCTTGGAGTAGGATTGGAGAGATATCTCTGTGTTAGTTGTCAGAGGAATGCCCTACAACTTGTACGTTTTACCAGCCAGATAAAAAATATGAACATCTCCTTCCAATTAGTTTGTACGGTATTGAGTGAGACTAGTCATTTAATACCCATAACAACATCTACTCCTCTAATTGAAAAGGGAAAATAATCTTGGGTGATTTTTATTCCTCTTATGGGGTGTTTGGTTCACCTGGTGGAAAAGATAAGAAATAAAATCATTATTCTTAGGAATAGAATAGATGAAGCCAAACTCACGACCTTGTAAAAACATCTTGTCTTATGGATTCTCAATCTGAGTTCAATTCTTCTTCCAGGCTATTAAGGAAAACTCCTAAGAGATTTAATCCAATCATGACCACGAGCATCACATTTGAAAAATTCTTGCCTATATTCCTGAACATATATAGTTTGTTTAATGGTACAGAAGTACTTATTTGACTTTTAAAACTTTGTTGGTCTATAATGATCTTGCAACATTGTTACTAACTCTTCCTAGTAGGGATTACATTTCTCCATTAATCCATGTGAATAAATCTTCGAAATATATGGAAGCAATTTCAACCCTAAGATCATCCGAAATTTCGTTGTAGCAAAAATATTTTCCTACTTTCAAAATCCATCCACGAGGGTCACCTCCTTCGAATTTTGGCCATTTTCACACGAGGTCGTAAAATTCTAATATCTGCCTAGGTTTTCCATACCGTCATCTGCTTCCTCTAGCTATTGAAGTCTACTTCTTTCTTCTGAATTGAGGCAATTTTCCTTGGCTTTGCCTTTGTTGGATCTCTTGGGCTATTTTATGCATGCTGAGCACTATTGGCCTGGGCTTTGAATGCGGCTACATTAGTTGCCAAAGTGTTAAGAGCTTCAAGTCGAGACACAATCAAATGATAATTGTTGTGTCATAGCTTTGGGGTTTAGATTGGTTGGGAAAATTGTAGGGGAATTTGTTGGATCATTATGTACAGAAGAGGCTCGAGTGGACACTATGTTAGATCAAAAACTTACTCGGATACACTACTGTAGAAAAGAGAAAGTGCTAAAAAATATGGAATAGTGGAACAAATCATGGGTGAGTGGCTGTTTAGTTTTCTCCGGACCTTCCACTTCAGCTAAAATTTCATAGTACACTTGAGGCATTTGCAATAGCTGACCCCCCTCTATCTCATGTTTCTTCTTCTTTCTTTAATATGTGCAAAGAGGCTGTTGCATTTTTTCATAGCTGGATCATGTTACTCCATGGCAATTAAAAAGGATGACTGATAATTAAAAATCCAAATTCTAATTATCATCTTTGCTGGCCTAAGCTTGAAAATTTTGACTTTTAATATGTAGCAAGTAGGCAATGTCAAATTATTCTTGTTACGGTTGTTCACAGGGTTAGGATTTCAAAATGGGTTGCTCGTAGGGTTAGTATTTCAAAACAGCCGAAGTCGAAATATTTTAAATTAAATTCAGGAATATCGATTCCAATCAAAACTAGTTTGTTTTATTCAAAACTAAACAATTTTATCATTAAAATAATATTGTTTTATTTAAAATTAAGTCAAACTTCTGCCCAAACAAGATCGGCCCAAGCTTGGCCCGGTGCCAACCTTAGTTGCTCATTTGCTCTCAGGTTTTCAAGTCCTATATTTGCTTTCATTCAATTTTTACCTTAGTAGCATTGTTAAAGATTCAACAAACATTGCACGTGCCCCTAAACGGCTGAAGGACGCGGGCAGATCTTATTGCCTCACAGGCGGAGATGGTATCTGCTGCAATGGTGTTGTCCCCCCGCAGCCATAGAAACAAATCTTATTAAGAATTGGGGAATTCAATAAGCAAAAATAAGAGTGGCGTTAGACAACTAAAAAACTGACTATCGACACTGTAAGCAACTGTCTGTCTGCGGAACCTTTCCAGGAGGATCACTAAGCATCCACTATTTATAAGCATATTGGGAGAGGAAATTGGTCACATCAGATGCAACCTCATAAGCTCCTTCTACACATCGTCCTAAAGCTACACCAGATACATAGTTGCCTCCCAGAAACAACCCTTCCAAGCCCGTGTTCTTGAGGGCCATTTTTACTGTATCCAGGATGTCCAAATGACCAACTAAGAACTGGGGAATAGCTTGTGGCCAGACTCTTACACCAAGGACAAATGGATCCTTCGCATTCGGTTTTATGAGCATCCTCCTCAAATCCCGGTCAACTGCTTCTACAAGTTCACTCTCTGTCTGAAAAGGGCAGTTAATAAAAGGGAATTAGAAAAGAAGTTGAAACAACAGAAAGCATCGACAAGTTCAATTGATTTGAGAGACGACTCCACCCACGAGTTGTAGCTTACAAAATTATGCTAGTCTCTAGTCATGATCCGAAGGAGACAGACTACTTCAACAATAATGTGAAGACAAAACTTGTCCCCTTAGGATTTTGCTCGTGAGACACTGATCAATGGGCCCTCATAATTGAACACATGACGTATCTTTTAGATGACTCCGTGGTTATCCTGCCCACTACATTTAAATATACCCTTTGCTTGATAAAACATTATCCATGTGTGGCCTGAGTGAAAGATATGCCATGGGCAACATATAAGAACTAAATTAAATATCAAAAGGAGGAACACAGCTGAAAATACACGACAAGGCCGGTATTAACAGCGCCAACATATTCACCATCAAAATGGCTTCCTCTTGTATTTTTCTTGGACATTCTGGGTTTGTTGATCGAAACAATCTTTGTATATTGCTTACCTTAGATAAAATTCCCGGGTTGGTAGCACCCCCAATGTAGTTCAAGAGCAAAGCCTTTCCAGCAGGTGCACGATTAGGAAAAAGTGAGCTGCTATATATTGTACCTGCAGAAATCCTGATCAATTGAGAAATTGGACATGAATCACTAGTAACACTTCAGTAAGAATCTTTTCAGACTTAAAACTTAGGCAGGACTTTAGTGACGGATAGTTTAAGATGAGTTAAAAGGAATATATGAGTTAGTGAGAAGTCCAATAGTCACCTAAAGTTTCAATCCCTTGGCTGCGTGGATGCAGCTGGCCAAACCCCTTAAGCTCACCATCTATTAAGCATTCTTGTCGAATTGCTCCTTTTGGGTATGATACAGAGACTGCTGCAACTGGTGGGTAATAAAATTTCGATAGCGCATCAGCCGCCCCAGCCTATTAAGAATATAATCCACGAAAGACGTAAATACATTCTGAGATATTATATGCAACAGTTTCTCAACGAAACTTTGACAAAGCAAAACTATAGGTCAACTGACATACTAATTCTCAAGAAACCAAAAAAAAAAGCTACCATACCCTTGATCTAAACAATTAATTCATGAGAGAAGCAATAAAAATGAAGTCAGTCAAGTTTTTATAGGTGGTTACTTCTTAGACAGACATTTGGGAAAAATAATAATAACTAGAAATGTGATTATAATGTTTATTTTATACAGGAGGTCATCGAGAGCTGATAAATTAGTTGCATGAACTACAGTAACCTGGATTCACCAACTCAACATGACAAGTTCATCACAGATCAAAACTAAAAAGAAAAGGATATTTGTTGTCGTCTATTAAAGAACATTCCCCAAGTGATGAGCACCACATATAGAAGTATAAAACACTGAAAAAGAACATACAGAAAGAGGATGCAATAGACTGCTAGCAATATGGGATGGAACAGTCAGAACAACAGTTTTGCTTTGCAGAGAAACCAGTCCTTTTGGTGATTCGTAGGTCAAATTGTAACCACCATTATCCAACTTAATGATGCTGGAAAGTTTCCAAGATAACTTAACATTGCCACCCAACCTGCAGATATCGACTCAATCAACAAGGACCCCAAAAACAAAAAATGAATCACAATGGGACAATTCTCTAATAATGTTTTAGCAACTAAAATCCATGTAGAACAATCTTTTTCGTGAAGCAACATGTGGAGCTTACCGAGCTGCAATAGCATCAGGCAGCATAGTAAGTCCCTTTCTGAAAGATCCTACTGTCTGGCCCTTGGGCTTTGGCAAACGTCTACAACATTACTAAGTATAAGAAACTGAACGAAGAAGTAAAGAAAGTAAAGAAACCAGTGTCAATCAGATGTGACATAAGAAAGGAGAGAAGTATTATTACGGATCTCTCGGTGGCTTGGGCGCATTCTTTCTCTCCTGGATGGTTTTGATAGTTCCACCAATAATGCTACCACCATTTTGCTCCAGATTCCAAACTTTCCCAAAAGCTGCTTTCATGCTCAGTTTTGAAGGATCACCAGCATAAACGCCTATGTATCAGAAGAATGTTCAGATAAACCTAACAACCAACAAATGTAACCATGTGGTCCATGCAAGTTGTGAAAACATCGTTGGGCAGATCAGGTAATTAATAACCTGAACAAAATGGCTCAATCAAACGCTCAAAGACCTCATCACCAAGGTTACGCCGAACGAACTCTTCCACTGATTCCTCATGTCCCTGTAACCTTGGTCAAAGTTTTAACATCAAGATAAGACCAATTCATTAGAGCACCACCATTTTAAATGCAACAAACAAACAATGTCATGCATTTGTAGTGTTATTCAAAGCTCAAGAGGACTCACTGGTGGTGAAGGTCTCAGTCCGAGAGCACCAAATCCAGCTCTTAGCTTCCCGCCAATGCTCATCAAGTCAAAGAAGGGCAAATCAGTAGGCTTAGATGGTACTGCCCTCAATTTCCCCTCCCAAAACACAAAACGCGGCGCATTGGGATCCCCCAAAACTAAATCATCCTTCAATCCACTATCCACCTGCAATAGAATAGCACCAAATATCAATCAAATAAATTCTACAGAATTCTGTGGAGTAGAGTTAATCTCAACCTTACCACCATAGTGAGCATGGGATCGGACGGCTGGAAGCTGTTGGGACCCTCCTCCCAGAGATACCCGTCTCGTTCAACGGTCGTGATGTTGCCCCCAACGCGGTCTCTGGCTTCCGTGACAATTACATTGCGAGCTAAGTCTCTGTGCTTTGTCGCGAGAGCCTGAGCGATACAGAGGCCACTGATTCCGCCGCCGACAACAACACAATCCAATTGTCCGCCGTCGGATTGGGACGGTGACACTGTCTTCGGTGAAGAAGACTCAGTGACTGAGCATCGGAGCGTTAACCGTCGGCGAATGGTGGTGGAAAGGGAGAATGAGGGAGTGAGGGACGGTGTTGACAGGAGAACAGAGAAATCAGTGAGAGAGGTCATGGTGGTTGGCCGCTGGGGTGTTGTATGCCAATGTTATCTTTTGGTGAGGCAGTTTTCTCTGTGTTACAAACGTAATTTGGCCTATAAAAGCGGGGGCAATATTGCCTCTTCGTAAAAATAGAAACTGCTTGCCGCTTGGTATTACGGTGCGTGCTGCGCACCCCAAACAACTTCAGTGTTCCATAACCATAAGCCAGAATCAGCGAATTGCATTTCCCGCCGAAATTGAACACTACTTTTTTTTTTTTTGAGCAAAATATTCAAATTCTCGTTCATTGTGTCAGAAACTAAGAAATAGAAACTCAAATTTACAGATGCTCAAATCGAATAGATGCTCAAGCTAAAGAATGAGCATATTTATTGTCTTACCTACGAATTCACTTATAAAAAATATTTAATAACGATAATAACAAAGTCTTATAATCACAAATAACAATACTTAACTCAGAAAGATCAAAATCTGATAAACTAAATGCGAAAAATAAAATATGAGAATTTATAAAAATAGTACCACCGCCGCCGACACCTTAAACTCGTAAACAAGACATTACAAGCAAGCTCGTGGAGAGCTTTAATGCTATTTTCTCGATTATTGCTTCTCCATATAAGTTGCTCTGTTTGCTCTTTGGCTTATTATAGCTTTTTAGCATCATTCATGAGATAACGGTTGTGGTTTTGGTGGGCTCGTATTATTGAGTTTTGTCCCATTTGATCCCCAGATCTTTTAGTAAACTCTTTCTCTTCTTGGGAGCATGCGGGAGTCGAACCTATGACCTCAGAGTTTTGTTGGGTGCAAGACCCACGCCTCTCACCAATTGAGCTATGAGTCTTGCACCTAATAAAATTATGAAGTCACAGGTTCGACTCTCGTATGGCCCCAAGAGGAGATAGGATTCACTAAAGGACCTGACGATAAAAAAGGAGACAATACCTAATCGACGAGAGTCCCGGCCCAAACCAGGTTAAAACCGGGTGGAATGCGTTGGATGTACGTAAGCTTTGAGCACAGATCCCATTTTCACCAGAATTGTTTCCGGATAGTGTGCTATGCATTCGTGTATTAGTGAAGTGTTTTATAATCTATTGAAACATGTCCCGACTATGCTTAATTTGGCTGATTCAGCTGTATATGACTCCATGTAACTGTTTGCCATGTTTACTAGATTATCGTTGTTGCTTTCACTAATTAGGTTTTAAGTGACTAGCCTCATAAAAGGAAGTTGATAGAACTGAAAAAACTATTAATTAGTGGGTGAAATGTGAATTCTTATTCCAGGGACCGGCTATAACTTGGTAGAATAAAATAATATTTCAGGATCCAGCGAGTGATTGGGGAACTTTTGTCAGCGATTGTCGACCATCCAGTCAAAAAAAAAAGATGGTTGATTGGAATCATGATCTATTCATCCACATCAAGAAGATATGAAGCTAGAAAGGGAGATGGGGTCCTCCAAGCGATGACAGAAATCGAAAGTTCTCGTTGAGTGAAAAACAAGGGGAAAGATGTTATTGATGCCCAAGAAGGGAGAGAGACTGAACATTGAAACATCTCCAGGTGCAGTATATTGATTCTCAAATCCAAACTTATATGTATATATTTGAAACTAATCACTTCCGCTAGTTTGAGATAGAAGATACCTTTGAGTGTAGCTCGCACTGATGTTGATGACGTCTTAGGGAGAAGCTGCGAATCGACGGTAAGCTAAAAAGGATTGCCTTGGACCTCAGGATAATGAACCCGATCGGGATTAGGTCTGCCCGTCTTTTTTAATTTTAAAAATATTTTAATATTTTAAAGTGTATGTGTAAAAATCTGAAATGATGCAACATTCATTTAACAGATACAATTACTTAATGAAAATGAATTTTTTCTTAAATGTATATATTCAATGTTCATAAAATTTTGAAATGAATAAGTTTAAACTAAATTTATTATAAAAAAAAGTGAGCTAAAAGATTATATATGAGAAATGTAATATTTATTTAATTAATACAATTGCTTAATGAAAATAAGTTTTTTTTAAATTTTATTAAATGTACATAAAATTTTGAAATTAATAAGTTAAAACTAAATTTAATTTTAAAAAGAGTAAACCAAAATATTATATATGAGAAATGAGTACATTCCGAACAAATAAAATAGCAATACTATAAAAATCATTTTATCATCAAAACAAAAGAGTATTATTGTACTAATATTATCTAAAAATTTTAATGATAAAATTTGCAAGAAGTCAAAATAAAATTATCAATTAATATTGAAAAGTGGAGACGGCCGAACAGATATTGAATTTGAGTAAAGTAAATAGCCAAAGACAACAGTTTAGAACCTGGAAAAAACATGCAAGTAAATAATTATATCTTCAATTATAAAAAATAAAACAATCACGTGAAAAATAAGTAATTCCAAAAACCAAGATTAAAGATAACAAACTTGCGGTAGAGGTAAGGATATAACTAATCGTTATAATTAGGATCGCCAATAGTTTGACTGCTTCATCTGCATGTAAAAACATTATTATTAAATTATACCTAATAATGTAATCTACATTACATGAATATTAATCACATAATAATAAATAATTAAGTACACTTTCATCGTCGAGTATTTTTTTGAAATATTTTTCAGTTGAATAACTGGTCCCCCTATATCAGTACATATATTAATATAAAAAATAAAAATACAATATAAGATAAGATAATGTCATAGAAAACAGACAAAATTGATATATTATAAAGAATAGAGTTATCCTTAATATCTTCATCTAAAACCAGACTCTAAAGCGACAGTAAAAGCTGAAATTACTAAGAGATATTATGCAATTATTTGTATAATAGATAAATCATTTCTATAATTCTTACACCATAACAATATTTCGAACTCCGTACCTTCAACTTCAGTCGCAATCTGTCATCAAATATTTGTCCAACTCCATCATATTGTAAGAATTCCAGACCCTTCTTTCTTTCATGAATTTTATAAATGACAGTTTCACACTGTTCTTAGAAGAAGTTAATCTTGAATGTAAAGTCAAAGCTGAACAACTTGAACTACTGCGATCTTGATTTTGTCTAATCTTAGTTGATAATCATTAAACAATTGATACCAAAATTGTTTAGTAACATTAAAATGTTACTGTCCATATAATATATCAAAATAAAAGTAAACCCTTCCAACTTATATCTTAAGTCTAATATAGAAATGACTGTCATAATATTTCTGATCATAAACTAGTAAGAATTGAGCTTAACTCGTATCATCTTATTAGAATCAAATATCCAATTAGATAAAGCTTTCTTAATCTTCCACATATTGTTAAAACAACTTTAGAAGTTGGATATTTTGTTCCCGAGAATAATTCAGTATTAGCATAAAATATTTTCAACTTTACACAAAGTTCTTTAGCCAACTCTCGTTGCTCTTCTGTATGCAGACAAGTGTACTGAGAATCTCTTTGTCCCAGTCTCTTAAGCACCTTAAGATATAGGATTGTTGACTCTAATATCTTGAAGGTTGAGTTCTATCTAATACCGACTTCCTTATCTATGGAATGCACAGTTGTCATGCAGTTTCATTAAAATTTTCAGCTCTTTTAGGCTTGTGTTTTAATATACTACACTATCTTGAATTAACTATGTAGCCTCCTTTATCATCTCTAACCTGTGCTTCATAATCAAATTCAAAATATGCATAAAACAAAGCATATGAAACAACATCTTACTAACCAATATGCTCTTAAGTTGTAACTTATTCCTTAGCTTTTCAATCTTCACATTATTTGTGTTACAATTGTCAGGTGTTATGGTAGACAACTTGGTGTTGATATTTCAATCCATTAAACACTCGACCAATATAGTTTTCATCCTTTTACTTATATGTGGTGTCAACACGTAAGTTTGAAATAACTAAAATTTAGATTAATGTGAGTCATAGAAGCAACTCAAATTTCGATCTGAATCCCCTCCCAAATTAACATTGTTTTAATTAAAAATTTCAAAATGACATTATTTTAATCTATAAATTTAAGAAAATCAAAACCAAAATAATTGTCTTTTATAAATGAACCGAATAAATCCGGATGGATTTGGGATTGATCTCAAGTCCACCCCTAGCTCAACCCATTGTCATCCAATTATGATGTTCTAAGCCTCTGAATTGGCCTATTTTTGTTTTGATTTACATCTTTTTAGTTCTTCAATCATCCAATAACTATAAAACTTCTATATTCTAGTTACTAGGCAGGATTAGTGAATAATATGAGCCTTTAATTTCCTCTTGTTTAATAGTGAGACAACTTTTCACCTTGTAATAGTTTAATTCATTAACATGTAACCCCAAGCACATAATGCGGTAATATTGTTTCTTCATTTCAATAAAGGTTCTATATGATGTATTTGGCAAGATTACATTGGGCCCGGATCTCTTGTTAGAATAATTTGGAAGACTTAAAATAAAAATAGTGGTATTTATTAGCAACATAATAAAAACAGTTAATCAATATAGATTGAGCTGAAATCTGATTCTCTTGAATGTTTAGCGAGTTTAGTTACAACTTGTAACAAGATTAGAGGTGACTTGTTCCACTTGCATGTTTGCATTGAGAGAAAAAGTTGTCTAATGTTAACATATTTACTACAGTTGAAGCAAAGCTAACCTATTCTCGACAAATTTGTGATTATTATTTAACTAATGATATGACGAGAGATTTTTAGATAGTGATGGTTCCATCCGACTTTAAATAATGGTTACAACACTTAATTTTAGCAACTTGTATCCTTTAAATCATGCTCAAGTTTTTCCCTCATTTTGTGTCATTTGATTCAATATTATTATGTCTTGTTTATAAACTTTTATCGTTTTAGGATACAAGAACAAAGTAATAGAGACTGACAAGAGTTGTTATTCGATAAAAATAATGACATAAATATATGACAGCAAAAAGGTTTGACATTAAATAAAGGAAAATTGTCTATATGTTTTATTTATTGTATTGATTCTAAAGAGCTAAAACATAAACGAAAAAAATAATATGATGATTTCCTGATTTTAAGTTTAACCAACTCTTAATATTAATTTATAAAAAATCTTCAAAAAGTATATTTTAGCTAGCAAAATACATAAATCTTGAGATGAAGCTTATTGCAAATATTATATTTGATTTAATAGTTGTACTAATAGACATTAAGTAATCAATCAGACTCTTGTATTAGGTTTAACCAATTTTTCTACTCTATCAACTTTTCTAAATTTTTTCCTTTTGATTTATTGTTATGCTGGTACTTTTGCAATCTTCTATATGAAACTCAAGATTAATGAAACCATCAATAAAAGCTTTCTCCCTCAACAAACTCAAGATTAATGAAACCATCAGGTATTAATTGTCTATACATCCAAGATCGATCATCATTACTCATTTTTGCATAACTGTTATTTAAAAAAGTGATTTCATAGTTAAATATATTAATTGTTATGGTAGTATCCATATTAATCTTACATAACATTTAATCTTTATGTTACACATTATCAATAACATCAGAAGAAAGCATTGTATTATAACACATGCATAAATTTCTGTAATGTCATATTACAGGAAATATTTTACGTTACATTTGATGTCAACTAATTTCAAGTATCTACCGTTCATATGAACTAACTAATGACAATATTTGGAGAGGACTTAATAGAATTATATTGCTTCTTCATCTAAGTAGTTATCTAAGCATTACATGATCGAGATGTTTACTTATAGATAAATAAATCATGCTTTAGAAACATTAAAGGAAAACCCATTTCAATGATTAACATGGATAAACATATACATTAAAAAAATAAATTTAAAAAAAGATAGAAAAATAAGCACCTTTTGTTGGACCCCGAACTTTTCTCAGATTTGTGAATTTTAATTTGACATTTAACGAGAAAATTGAGGTGACTTAGTCAT
>JANSVB020000195.1:1869294-1886100 GCA_025504935.2 Erythroxylum haughtii
TCTAGAGGGATTAACGCTGTAATATAGAAAATACTCTTACGATGAATACAATTCAATATGTTCTTCCAAAAACCCATACTCTAACACTCAGGTATGTAACTTGTCCTCTGACCGTTGAATAACCAAAAAGTGGATTCCAAACTTGCATGGCTGAATTTCACTTCACAAACTCAAACTTCAGTGGGAATGTTATTATTAACGAGCTTGACAATGCTTCGGCAGTTGTGCTTTCCCATCAATTTCATTCATTCTATAGCCTTTTTATCATAAATTCTTCAGTTGATAAATGACTTCTTCTATTCTTTTTTCCCCTTATCCGCTCTATCCACTTGGCTTTATCTGTATCTAAACAGGAATTATTAGCCTTGCATGATATGATGGCATTATCTCCATTTGCAATTAAAGTATGCAATAGTACAAGAATATGAGTTTAGCTTCTTCATGATTTTGTCGCCGAGGGCGAGATATCACGGGTCGCCACTAATTCCTTGATACCAACTACTCTTGTTGACGCGGATAATCACCACATGAATAATAGCAATTGTTTGTTGCGTGCAGTATGTAGCAATTAATTCTTGAAGAGTGGGGACCTGCAAGATCACCCAGTCGTGGGACTATGTTTTCATTGGTAATCAATTCTTATCCATTGCAAAAACTTTTTCTTGGCTGTGATCTTGCTTCGTCGCCCGGTACGTGGATCAGGGAAAGCAAAAGGTACCGACTGGAAGACGTAGAGGCACGTGAAACATCACGAGGGTGCACGTGAAGTACAAGCTTTTGATACACGCTGCGCTTTGTCAAAGTTGAGTACCTGATGTGATGTTTCATACTCCCAGAACGTGGAAGTGCAGAGGCAGATTGTCCCACTTGAACTGGATATTAAGTGAAGGGGTCCTCTTTGAAAGTGACCGATCTCATACGTGTGTCCTCAGTCCACCTGGATTCTTTGGCACAGTTTAGGATTTGGTGGGTCATTTTCGTATACTATATTATAATATAAAGAGACAAGATTCTAATTTTACGGAATTTTATTATGTCCAGTAAATCGATTGGAAAACAATAAAAGTTTGATCTTTTCTTAACCACAGTTTTTTCTGTTGGAAATGAGTTATGGAAAATCAATTAGATAAGATACAATTAAGCTGATAACCGGTAAGTGTATAGCTTGAATGATGAAAAGCTGGCAAAGAGAGAGAGAAGATGCAGAAATGTTATGGGAGTCATGCCCTGATAGTTACAGGACCATTGTCTCTGGTCTCGTGGGCATCCTAATTATCACGTACTTCTTTGGCTCAACAGCAAGTAGGTCCGGCCTCTTCTGAGTCGTGGACGGCTAACCTCCATACCATTGATCACGTTATTTGGTTTAGACGTGCTAAAATTTAGTACACAAGTTTGTGAATTGTATTCTAGAATCCCACTTTTCCACCGTCGAATCTATCTCGATATAATCGCTGTATCGGATTGATTTAGGACAGCATTTTCGGACGTTCTTATTGTCAGCCTCCACTTGCTGCCTTCCATGGTTTTGGGCGGACGTGAACGTAACACACTAACATGTATGCCATTTCGTCCTTATAAACAGACCTTTGTAGGGTTTATTTTTGCGGTTGCTCAATCTCATCCAGAATCCAGGGGGGTTCTGGCCGTTATCTTGTAAGATGTGGTTGATGTTTCCTTCATAGTACGTATCTCAAGAATGCTTTCAATCCAGAGTAGGAACGAAGAAAGAAGAGTAGCTTGATTCAACTCAGTCTACGATGACTACTAGGTTGGCTAATTTAGAGTTGTTCGTTTGTTCTTGAAAAGTGTTCCATGCCCAGTTTAGTATTTTCCTCTCTTTCTGTATCCAAAGTTTCTGATGACATTTCCGATGCAGGGCTCGTGATGATTTTATGGAGTTGGTGTATGAACATGGTCAAATTCTAGTTCGTGGAAGATCGACTAGTGGTCCGTGCGTGAGTTACTCTTCACACGCTCATAAAGCTCAACGTAATACAGAAAATACAGACAATCACCCTCCAAAGAGGCCAAGAGCCTTGAATGTAGATTCCGCCGTTGGAGATGAGTTTTCTCCAGCTCATGAAGAGCCAACGAAGTATGCTTCGCAAAAAGATCAGTTTATTGACATTTATCGAAGGTGGCCTCATACCAATTTCGACATATTTCTGGAGAACACGAGGATTAGTCCCATTGATGATCATAACACCCAACCACGTCTTGTTCCTGTCCATGAGAACTCAATGCCCCAACCTGGGAATACACCTGATTTTGTAGCAGAAGTTCCTGAGGTTTCTGCTGCTTGGAGTCGTCAGCAACACCAAACTTTACTGGAGCAACCACAAAATTCACCGATACTGAGCCAAACTCAAATCAAAACAAGTGGTAATTTGTCCAACTCAAAGTTGCACCAGTGGGATTCATCTAGACCTGATAAGCACTACGGTTTACAGAACTTTTCCTCCTTGAGACCTACTGTTTTGTTGAACTCTGATGATAAGCGTAGTGAAGCGGCAATAAGATCAACAGGCCGTCCAAACCTGTCGAGGGTTGAATTGGAAACAAGTAAAAATGAGATGGACATCGTCAAGTCGATGTTTAATCCTCTAGTGGAGTTACCGCCTGATGAACAATCTGAAGCTGTTGTCCCTCAAAATGTAGTTACCAGAAAACAATGTCTTGATGCTGTTTTTGTTCCAGAATCAAACAAAGAAGTTGAGAAAGTCCAAATAAAGCCTGATTCAGCGAAATCTAGAGATCATCTTGCTGCAACTACTTCAATGTGCTCACGCGGTGCTTCAAATGATTCCACATATTTTCTGAAACGAACATTTGAAGACAACGAGGGAACGGCGTATCCAAGTGAAGTATGCAAAGCTCTAACATTTTTCCTACTTTCACAGAGTTGGATTTCGTTTTGTGTGATTTTAAGAAAATCTAATCTGCTAAGAATGATCAGGAAGACAAAGAGGGCACTGAGAGAAAAACAGAAGCTAACGGAAGTAGTACTAAGAGAAAACGAACAGAGATCCATACTCCATCTGAAAGGGTGAGTGATCCTAGCTCTTAATGATCGATATATCAAACAAGAAAAGAACTTTCAAACTTAACTACGTTTGTTTTAACATGGAAACAGAGGAGAAGGAATAAGATCAACAAGAAGATACGCGCACTGAAAGATCTCATACCCAGTTCCAGTAAGGTTAGCACTCTCTAGATAACTGAGATAGCATTGAAGAACCTGAAACTATGGTTAATTTAAAGCATAGAATTTGTTTTTCTACATTTCATGGTGTAGCTTACCCGTATTATATGTTGCTTTAAGGTGGACAAAGCTTCAGTTCTTGATGAAGCTATTGAGTATATGAAGACCCTTCAACTTCAAGTACAGGTATATATCTATATCTCCTTGAGTCCCAATATACATTCATCCATAGCCCGATTCATAAGCTAACTGTGGTACTTTTTGGCAGATGTTGTCAACGGGGAACAGACTTTTCATGCCTCCGGTGATGTTTCCCTCGGGAGTGCAACATCTACAGGCACAAATTTCGGCTCAAATGTCGGAGATAAGTATGAGAATGCATATGGGCCTTGGCTGCAGCCTAACACCATTCTCAGCTTTACCTATGCACTTGGGGCTCTCTGGTCAAAGGTTACCAATTCCAGTGCCACGGCCACCATTCATTCCTTTGATTGGAGGCGTTTCCACTCACTCGTTTCCACTGCCTGGAATTTCTGGAGTAGCTTCTGGTCCATCGTTGAATTCAAATGGTTCACTCCAGATTGGCAGCTCAGGGATAACAAACAACAACTATGCCTTAGATCCGATGATCCAAGCATTACATCAGGTTTTTGCAGCCTTAGTTCTTCAAACCTCTATGTCTTCATTATACTATTGGAATGAGGATAAATTACTTCCAACTCGAACATAAACTCTATAAAGCAAGCAGCTAGGAAGCATTCTTCTTTCACTAAAAAAAATGCGAGTAGAAGAAATTGTTTTTCGCTGTAGGTCCTAACAGAAGATGCACAAGAAGCTAGAGCGGTTAAGCCAACGTCTTTTTCCAATTTCTCGCTTTTTAATCGCCTTACCAACTTTTTATCTATTTCACATCTTCAGGGACTAGACCGGATCCGTCATGATTGAGGAATGACCACATGCGTAGATAACAATTGAATATAAGCTATGTCAATACATCGAAGCTACCAGATCGACTCATGTTAGCCAAGAACTTAGTTGCATGTGATAGAAGCAAAGTCTTCTATAAATCCGTCACCTTGCCATTTTCGCTGCCCTGTTGCACAATTTTGTGCTTTTTTTTTTTGGCCTATTTTTTTTTTTTTGTGCTTTTCGAAACGCAAGAAAAAGGAAATCTCTGACATATCTGACAAGATTTCCTTCATGGCGTATGCATCTTGCAGTTTGACAGTTTGCTTTTAATTTTGGACAAAAATGCTACTGCTTAACTGTTTATTCCTTTGTTTCATGGTATGGTAAGGTGAAGTTTGGTAGGCGAAGATTATTTGAATGTTAGTCAATTACATTCCCAATATACTAGAAAAACTATGTAGTGTATTGTGATCCCCAAATGGAAATCGTAACATGTAGCATTCGCATGTCTTTCATTACGAATCTCGAACGATAAATTATAATATTCGAATCCTGACACATTCCTTTAAGTGACATCGGAACTTGGAAGCTGCGTCCTTGTCTCTCGCAGGTGGTCATGATAGTTTTACTATAAACCAATACTGGAGCTACTCAGTTCTAGTGTTTGTAAGGCTCAAAGATTTCTATCTTCTTCCTTTCCTTCTTATGTCACAAGTTAAATAAATCTCTAAAGAAGTTTTCTAGCTACTGTCGGAGTCGGCGACCCGTGCAGCTACGGATCCTATGCCTTCATCAATCTGAAAGTTTGATTTTCATTATCTTTAAACTCTCTGTAAGCAATTATCCTAGGAGTTTATCCGCCAACCAGTTCTGCACAGTCCACTCATATCGCGAATTCTGCACCAACCAAGACTTGTACTTCCAAGAACATAATTGTATTCTGGTCCCAAGTCTAAAAATATAGGACCACCATGTCCCAATGGCATCTTATTGGCCTGAATTTACAATAACAACCTCAGTCTGAAGGAGACCAAGCCTACATGACTACAAACGGACAGGGACTGCTATAATCGCAGAACTGGGTCTATTCATGCCATTCTTTGTTAAGAAACACGACCTGCTTGTCTCCATCCTTTGTCTTTCTGTGGTTGAACGAGAAAACAATGTGGTTGGCTAGTGACAACATAAGTTCTGTGCTCTGCCATAACAAATTGGTGATGCCGGAGAACTAAAGAAGACGCTTGAAGCTCTTAGGTTTTAGCTACGAACCTGAATGGCAAAAGGGGCCCGTTTTCGTACGGTATGTTTGAAAAGCTCCTTTCAGGTCATAATATGTTTATCACTTGGAAACTGAAGATTAAAGGAAAGAAAACATGAAATAGTCTTTAAAGGATGGAAGACCAAAAGCACGTTTAGATGACAAATTTGAGGCTTACATTGGGTTCACTTGTTCATAAGAGTTGCTTCAGTGCAAATGCAAAGTTACAAGGAGAGCACAACAATTGTTTCACAATCACAACAAAAGGGTTTACACGAAAACGGGCATTGAACAGCATTAGAATTATATACAAACATACACAACATGATCTTCTGATTACTTCACATAATCGTTGCAAATTCTCAAAATAAAATGTTTTGGTAACAGGAACATTCACTTATGCCGCTTCAAACACAACTTGTTTCGAGTCACTGGTTCCTCTTGACACCCCAGAATCTTTGTCAGCAGGTTTCATGTCTTTATCATCCTGAAGCTTGAGGTTTGAGAAAGCATCACTTAATGGATCAGAGGATTCGATTGCATATGTTCCTCCAGGGATACTATCAATAACTTTTGAAGTTGGGAGATGTGAGTTTTCATCTTGTAGTTCAAACTGCAATTTGTTGAACTCCACTTCAACATCCGCGTCGTCAATATCAATGTATGCTGGTGTTGATTCTGTGTTTTCATGGACAAAAATCAAACAAAAAGCCAACTAAATGCCTTGCAACTTAACAAAGCATTTATTATCTGACATTTTCTAAGCTGCAGAAGCATCAGAAATAGCGAGCCACGACATACCTAGAGTTTTTTCAATTTTCTTCTGCGAATCAATACCCTCCTCAAGTTCCTCTAAACAAAGCTCTACCTCCTCGATCGTGATCTTATTTTGCTTCATTGCTTGAGCTCCAATTTGGATTGCTTCTGATACCTGGTATTAAAAGATAATCAAGTAGTTAATTAAGAAGAAGCTACAATTTTCATCTGAAATAGTTAATTAGCTTTACACATGAAAAATAATCATTAGGGATCAGCTGATTTCACATCAAGATGATTTTCTCCTCTATTCCTCTTAGTCTTATATTCCCTTTTTTTTTTTTTTTGGAGGCAAGGGAGTGAGAAGCAAAGCCCAAATGGCTTGAAGTTGAGGCTGAAGCTTACTTTCTAGTCATTTTTTATGCAAAAGTTACCATTTTTGTAGACTCAGCATTTGCAATAGCATTAAGAACTTCCTCGACCCTGTTTAAAAGAGAGGTACACTTTTCCCTACTTTCAGAAGCCAACTTCAACTGCCTTGCATGCCTCAGAGCCATCTTCTTGTTTCCAGAATTCAGAGAAGCTAATGCTGCTTTCCTCGAGCTGCAAAGAGAATCTGTATCATTAATCTTAAAGAGGACGGTATAAGCAATAACTATGAGTGCAATTTATTACACATCATGACGTTGATCAATCACATCAATTTGCTGCTGAAGCTTTTCAGTTATCCAAATCAAATAAAGCACGTCACAGTCTAAACTTGAGATGTTAGAAATGGTTGCTGGTGAAAGGGAAACTTTGACGCCCTGCAAGCAACTACTTAAGCTCAGTCTAATCGGAATGAAAACACAAAACAAGGTCAAGTATTCTCTACAATCACACAATGCCACATCAAATCAAAATCTCAAAACCCAAATTAAAAAAAGCTCCAATATCTACGTTCTCCAGACATGTCATTTCTAGGTTAGCCAGAAGGAACTTAACCATCCATAAGAAGTTTCAAACTACGCATGTTCAAAATTAAATGACACTAATACAGTAACTGGAAGAAACTTAATGAACAAAGCACAACACCTCTATCAACTCTTTCTTATTAATTGACAGATATCGAGATGTCCCAATTCCAGCAAGATAACTCAACACTGCAGTTGCTTCATTCAATCCACCACACAAATCCTGGAACCTCTTCATAGTAATAACGCATGAAGATGTCCAATGACTTTCACATAACAGTTCAACAACTTCAGCAGCTTTTTCCTATACATCAACAAAAGAAGAATCAATCACAAGCGAATGCAAAAACAGATTAAAACGAAAAAACTATTCACAGTGACAAACCAAATGTACATGCCTTCTCCAATGGCATAAGAATTAAATGATCTTGAAGCAGTAGTTCGGGATTTGCAGCTGATCTAAGCACGAAATTTCTTACTTTCCTATAAAATTGGGAAACTCGGCCGGTACTTGGGTTCACTAGATCACCAACTGGCACAATATCACCTTCATTGTACATCAAAAACTGAAAAACTTTGAACTGGTAAAAACAAAGAAACAAAACTTCAAAAAAAAAATAACATCTTGAGACCCATAAAGAATTATACACTTACAAGTACGTGATCGAGGCATAAAGGGTTCAGCCCTCCTCGATTAAACCAGAAATTCTTGACCTTTAGTTAAAAAAGAAAAAAGAAAAAAGTCAGCCCAGGACGTCGCAGAGTAACTCTAAAGGCGAAGGCTAAGAAATGGAAGTTCCTTGTAAAAATCAGTGAACCTCAGTAGGTCGAACAATAAAGACGCCGAGATGGCGGGCAATCTTAAGAATCAAATCTCTCCAGAACTGGTATTTAGACTCCCAATCGGATCTTTGCCCGCTAAAAGCCTTGAAGCGGGCCGTCGACACCTCGTCGTTGTCCCAATCAGGGACCTCTTTCCGTATGAATTCCCTCACTTCATTGATCTCCATTCCTATCAGATTCTAATTTCAAAATTCCGAACGCCTATCCAGTGATACCGAAACATAGAGAATTAGTTTCGGATGGCAGTCCGGGTACGTACCCGACCCTTGAATTTGAATTAGAGTTGTAAGAAGACACGGCGTCGTAGAGATCTAATAAGACTAATTAAAATTTTTGTTTTTTGTCATTGTTGGGCCCTAAAACAAAGCCCATGTCGACTAATTCCGTCTTATTTTGTACATGTAAAGATAACCCAATCTTTAATTCGATTAAAGGAAGGCGTTCATATCTGATAATCTGCGTCTAAAACACAAAAGAAAGTAATTTTTTCATCCTTAAATAGAAAATTCGAGCATGAGAAATCATAATTTTTTTTTTTTTATGACTAATTTAATTTTTGAGTTTTTTCTATATTAAATCACATATTTCTTACTACAAAAGAGGTAGTGTCTGTTTGGATGGGCTTATATCAGTAGAGCTTTTATCGGTAGAATTTTTTGACAATAAAGCTTTTTTTAAAAGAACTTTTCTAAGAAGTCAATTGACTATTTGACTGGTAATTAAAAAAACAGCTTTTTAAAAAAAAATTCATATAGTAGATTGTTTGGCAACATAAAAATAAAAAGCACTTTTATTAATTTTAACTTTACTTTATTTTGTAATAAAAATTATTTATGCATATAAATAATATTTAAAATATATTAAACAATAGATTTATATTTACTTTACAATTGTTTGACAAATTCATTTCTATCTTGTAGGAAATTATTTAAAGAGATGTTTCGTTCTTTTAGAAAATAAAACTAATAATAAAAATAAATATTAAAACATATATTTACGATAAAAAGATAAAAAGCTTGTAGCATCATTGATTTGTGAGAAGACAGGAGAATTTACCTATTCTATCAGTAGTCAAAGTTTTTTTTTTTTTTTTGCTTATTAGATAGCCAGTACTTTTTACAATAATATAATTTGGTGAAAGGAATTCCAGAGAAAAATGTTGAAAAAATGAATTGTGTTAATTAAAGTGAACTCTAAAACTAAATCTCATGAGTAGGATCTATTTATTCACCGACAATACCAAAACTAAATTCCACTAGAGAAATGTCATGGTTGAGTTAATAAACTCAACAAACATATTTAGCTGACATCATTTAAGGCTCAGTGAGTCACATCAAAGAGGTGATGTTTAAGGCAAAGAACTGCAGAGGGAGATCCTTACACTAATTGATCAACCGCGACTAATTTTAATCATGAAAATTTACATACTTTCTAATTTCCACACAAGGACAATTAGATAAGATTCATGGAATTTCACAAGAAAGCTAAGCCTGTTCTCTAATGATGACGGAAAAAAGTCCCTTCTAGGAAAACAAGAAAACGGTTGCCATTAACAACCAATCCTATGATGTTGCACTGATATTAAACTCTGTTCATATAAGACATGACTCGAGGTTGTACAATACCAGATTTACAACTACTTCACTGAAGGAGTGCAGAGGCAGATATACTACAGTTTGCTAAAGGGCTTCATGAAAGATACTATTGAAAAAGAGCAAAACAGACAATCATCTTTAGAACCTGATATTCCAGTGAGTATACATATGAAGACTGGTGCGTGATTTTCTTTGGAAGGAGGTCTTCAGATGATCTTCACGTTCAGATGAGAACACTTCAGCAAGGTTTGATTTCAAATCCAATGCTCAAAAGAGTTCGGGCTGACTCCATTGCCTTCTCCTTTTCACCTCCAAGGTCCAAGGTTTCACTTGTTAATTCACCTTCCTTCCCCACTGACCACTGGGTTGGGGTCAGCTGGCTTTGGACTATATCCTTCTTGAGCTGTAAATTGGCCATAGAAGCAGGAGTGGTGGCAGCAACAAGAGGAGCACTAAGTGGACCATGTCGTTTCTTTGGTACAGGCGTGTCATGATCATGTACTCCTTTATAGGTTATAATGACAGCACTTGTGTTGTCTACTGCTGTTTCTATGTGCTTACGGACAGGACACCCAGCAGATGTACATCTATAATAGTTCCTGGAAAGTTTGTTGAAGGAAAAATTCAGAAAGAAGGAATGCAACAGACAAACCTGACTGAGTTCGGAAGCTAATTCATTTATATGAAGTTTGAGAATTCAACACAGTGCAACTACAAAATTCAAGCACCAATGATAAAGAAATCTTGTTCAAGGTCCATAACATTTACAATCCAAAAGTAAAAGTTCCTTATCGTTTTCTCTAAATAATCTAGCAACAAGTTGAAGAAGCAAATATAATACGTACAGAGTATGTCAAGTAACTTGATTTCTCTAAAGATAAAGACAGGTCCAGTATGTGGACCACATGGAAAGAAAAAAAAAACTCCCGAATTATCATGAGAAAAGCAGTCAATTTCAGACCACATGCAAAAGTAAGAATATTTCTACTTTCCTGATTGCTTGAGATAAATGAAAAAAACATTTACTTGTACATAGTAACCGGAAAGTTGTCCCAAATTTTTCTATTTAAAAGTTGTGAAGATGCCCACAAGAAAGAGAGCAAATTAATTAGAAGGATGAATATAGGAATGTTTCATTTCCTATTCAGATTTCTAAACCAAGAAAAAAGTTAGAAAATAAGAAGATATCTAAAGGAATCATTTTGCTCCCCAAAGTAGGAGCTCCAGGACTGGAAGCAATAAAGTGGAGGAAAGACATAAGGAAGATGAATAACTAAACTTATACCTGGGGTGAGTATTCCCCTTCACCATTTTCTGCCCATACTTGCGCCACCTGTAACCATCACCTGAGATCCCAACATCACCCGCCGCATGGACAACAAATTTAGGCTTCTTTCCAGATTTTAAGATAGTTCCTGAACATGTTACATTTCCCTTCATTCTGGAAAATAAGAAATGAAAAATTAAAACAGAATCAGTTTCAAAGCTGACTCCCATTACATATATGCTATCCGAAACAAAATTTTACGAAAGCTTGCCTTTGTTTTGGTTGAAGTTCATCAGCGTGCTCCTCCTTAATCTCAATTTCCCTGTTCCCACCAGATCCAATTGATTCTTTCCTTTTCCTATCCTGAACTGAGGGTGTTTCATGTGGAGATTCTTTCAATAATGTAGTGGAATCTGAATCCTTAGGTGCTTCAATGGCTTGTTCAATCAAATTTTTTTCCAAACAAGGCCCAGCTGTTGATGAATTCTTATTTTCCCAGCCGCATATATTCTTCCTAGGTGGATCATGACTGTGAATCCCTTTATTAACAATCTCTATCACATGGCCTGAATGATCAGAACATTCTATCTTTTTAGCACAACAATTGGAAAATGTACATCTATAATAGCTTCTAGAACCTCTAGGACTTTTTACTTGCTTCTGACCATATTTGCGCCAGTTGTAACCATCAGAAATAGGTGTCCTCACAGGGGGAACAACAGTAAGGGGTTTAGCTTCTGAAGAGGGAAGCCGATCAACCTGTGGAATAGATGGATTATCAACCTTTGGTAATGAGGGTATCTGTTCAGGTAAGGTTGGACTAGGAGCAGATAATAGAGATTTTGTAACGGAAGTTGGTGATAATTCTGACAAGAAAGTTCGGCACGTAGAAGACGGATGCTGGATTTCAGCCTGAACTTGGGAACCCTGGACTACTATTACACTTTTGGAAACATCTTGGTTAGAGAGGCCAACTGTTTCCTGCAAAAGATTAGAAGAAAATAAAGCAAGGATCATATAAGCTTAATATGTCAATAATTGTGACTGTCAATCAAAAAAGTTCATAGAGTTACCAAGAAAACATTGAAAAAACTAGAGAATGACTGGAATAATTTTAGGCTAACCACCAACATAAACACTTTCCATAACATCCGGCAAAGAGAACATTGGAGACATGCTAAGAAGTGCACTTGTTAGCATAGTCAAAGCAAGTTGGAGGAAGGCCTCCTCCAACAGTAATTCTATGCTTTGGGACCCTTTTCGATAGACATCCCTGATTCTAGGACAGAAAGAGAAAACGGCAAATTTCTCGAGATAATTTTGGGTCCATTTCAAATGCAACAAGAGAAAAACAATTGTAGTCCTATTTTCTTTCAAAATTTTTTCTAATTTTGGAACTCAGATGATGGGCAAACCAATATGCCTCTTGAAATTGAATTACAATTGGTTTCTTAATTTGTGCAGTCCAACACAAAAACCACCCTTGATAATAGTGCAGATTTGTTCTCTCATTAGGACTTCTGGAGAATGAAAGAAAAAGGGAAACAGTAATATACATTTCAAGCAGGTGTGTGCTACTTTTCTTTCCTATTTGTTTCTTCTTGCCTCATATTTTTCTTACCCATGCTATGCTTTCTCACATTATACGCATATTGTAGTTAGCACGAATACAACTGAAAATATAACGCTATAACTTATGCCTCTAAACTTGTTTGTTGACTTAATCAATGCAAGAGTCCTGATAAGTCACAAATCCCATATTTCTTACCTACAAGCATTAACTATCCTGAAAACACAACTCCATAATATTAGTGTCATTGTCTAAATTCCTCAGGACTATTCATAATATTGCAAAGCCACTTGCCGTCTTCCACTTCCAGCAGACTACCAAGAAATGAAGCAATTGGTCAACACCGCAGTAGATATCAGTAAACAGACATTGAAGCATACTAAAGCTTCTAAAGAAGAAGAAAAGAAATCTAACTGCAGACCTAGAGCTGCCACCAAGAATCGCTTCCTAAAATTCTAAAACCCCAGAAAGATTAACCAACATCAACAAGAGATACCACTTCGCATCACCACAACTGCTTTTTTATATAACAGTCAAGCACAAATAATAACTTTGAATTTCCTTATAATGGAAAAGAAGTTCCTCACCAAACAACTCAAGAAGATCCTGAAAAGATCAGAACTTTACTCAAAATGATAGTAAAGAAATCCCCAAACCTTAAGTTCAGCTTCCGAATGAGTCTTCGAACCTGAATTCACCAGCAAACCTGCCAAACACCACCACGTAATTCAACACCAAAACGCTACTTATCCAAACAAAAACAAAAAAACAAACAAATATATATATATCATTAAAATACCACTGCATCGATCACTCTCCAACACAACCGCCGACGAAGTCGTCACCTTTAACGAATCCTCCCTCAACTCCTCCGCCGTTGCTAACTCACCGAGTCGCTGTAACTGACTTTGTCCCCTCTCCTCTTCATCGTACTCTTCTTCTTCTTCATCTTCTTCATCTTCCCGTAAGCTGTCGTTTCTCTCATCTTCATGTGGTACTTCATGCTCCGCTGACACGTGGAGAGCGTCAAAGCTCCCACTTTCAGCCATGGCCGAGTATCTCTCTGTCTCTCTCCTCTACACAGAGAGTAAAGTCACGAGCGGTTACAATAGAACCCGAACGTTTCGACCCGGAACCTGTACGATTACGAGAGATTGTATCTGCAAATCGGGTCGGCTCAAGATCTTATTAGAGAGAGAGTGGTGAAGGTACATTTATATTATATTCCCGTGTCTTTGACCGGGATTGACTCAGGTGGGAGATAACAGAAGCCGTTGATATCTCCGTTACTTTTGGACCTACTTGACTTGTTCTTTAACGGCGCAAAGCAGATGGCCGTTTATTACTAGTTAATGCTTGTTTTGACTCGGACATAGTACCTACTGACTTGTTCTTTATCTTTTGTCTTTTTTATTTAATAATTCTAATTATAATGTCGGATTTTTGTTATTATTGTATCTCTTTTTTAATTCTTTAATGATATATATATGTGAATTTTTTTTATTTTTCAGAAGAAATAATCTTGTACATGTTTAAAAATGGGTGTTACATGCAAGAATAGTAACAGCGAGATTGAGCTTAAGTTCAATCAGACTCGAGACAACTCGATCTAACTTAAACTATGTTTTCAATTAAAAATATAAAAAAAAATATTGTTTTATTTATATGTATCAGGTATTAAATTTAGTAACTTGAATCCAAATTCGATCCGAGGCTTAGTTTTTTAAAAATAATTTTAACTCGAGCCTAATTGTTATCTCTAATTTTGTGTCACACAGGAATTGTTTTCTATATAGAAAATACGAAATTCCAAAAAAATGGGAGGTTTTTCTTAGTATTAATGTGTCTAACTATTTAAATTATAGAATTTACTATTCAAACTACAAAGCTTTAAGGACAAATTTTATAAAATTTGAATACTTATATAATGATTTTTAATATTTAAACACTTATTAGAATAAAATAGTAATTTCAATTTAAATATGATATATATTGTATAAATACTTGAAAATGCAATCATCATTTCCTATCATGTATTGAATAAATTGTCAAATTCACTTAATAATCATGTGTTTTAAATTAACTGTTTAGTAAATTAACGACATAAAATCAAATAACAAACTTAATTCAAGTGAAATTTATAAATTTAATCTAATTGATTAGAATTCGGATTTGGAGATCGAGTTTAGATAATCCGAACTAATTCTAATATGGAGATCGAGCTTAGATAATCTGAACTAGTTTATATCAGTTAAACAAAATGACATTATTTTAATCTCGATCCTTGCTCAACTAGAATTCGAGTTTAGGTATGATTGAAGCTAAACTTAAATACATGTCACATACCTTTATTCATCGCAAAGCAACACAAAAATTAAGTAATAGGAATTGTATTGTATATATAAATCTTGTTGAGGACACAAGAGTTTTTCCCAATAAGGAAATCGGCTCCTCCATTTCCCTCCATCTCCAATATTACAATCCTCAAACAAGTTTTAACTTACACGCCTAAAATAAGTCTTTTAGAACAGTTTCTTGTACATATGCATAGTAGAATCCATTGTTAGCCATCAGCAGTAGCTAATGCACAGCATCATCACATTCAGTTTTTGGGACCAATGTCCTTAAGGGTACAAATCTGTTCCTCCCCCATTGCAGACATCACAGTCACCACAAGGTCTTTCCCATCAGCAAACCCATCTTTAATCTAACACATTAGACAAATTCATGAGAAATTTCAGTTCTTTGGCGAGCAAATTCATCAGATTATTATAAAGGACTCAAACCTCAAACTTTTACACCAACATGCATCGCAACTGGGAAAGTATGAGAAGGGCAAAAGGTGGTACACACCTGGGTGAGCAGATTTTCGTCGGTGGGAAGCCTCAGGTCATCCTTGGTGTTACCATTTTCAGTTAAAAGACTCACCTGAAAGATGATTGAACCAAATCAATTGTATTAAAAGATATGTGTATATCTACTAGTATCAACATGAGAATAACAAAGTACTTGATTTGATACCAAACCCCATCTTTCAGTGTTTTGAAGAAAGTTTCACGGTTTTACATTCTTTAGAACACTAATGTTTACCACTTTTATAGAAAAAGATGGATGACATTAAAAATGCAAGTTTATAGTTGAACGCTATCATATTCCAAAGCTCATGCCGCAGAATAGGAGTCAGCGCGACTCATGAGGGAACATGTGCTGTATGAATAAGGAGGTTGTCTGAATAAAGACGTTACATTTGAGGCCTCAAACTTTGTCTCAATTGAAGATTTTATGAAAGCATATTTCAGGTGGCAAAACTAATAACTTACAAATCCGTCTTCAGAGATATCAATAAGCTGATAATCAGTACGGTTAACATGGGGAACCTGGAAAAAAGAACTGAATCAATAAAAGAATAGCAATCCAACGAACCTTTGCAAGAACAAAAATTCATATTAAAAAAAGAAGAGATATATGTGGAAAATAGCATTACATCACAATTGTGAGATGAAGGGACAATATCTTCGAGCTTTTTCCCATTGAAGATATCAATCCCTACAAAGTGGCACTTAGCATGTCCATGCTTGCCAGTCTTTGAGGTGGAAACCTCAACAACCTGTTCCAGGCAAAAGAAAGTTGAAGTAAGAGAAATCAGGAAACTTCTTCAAGTGATCCAGCCCATAAGAGCACACCCTACAGGAAGCAAATCTGATGGGCATAGACAAACAAATTACACAGCAAATGCAAATTTCTAACAACAGAACTACCTAATAGCACCCTCTACGTGGAGATTTTAAGAAAGTTGTCTCTGAGTTATGTAAACTCATACAAATTGCTATAAATCCACTTTTTGGCTGTAATGAACATCCAACAGCTTTAGTTATACTCACAGAACATACGGCATGCACCGATGCACTTCCAAACGAAAACCTCAATCCAACTTCAATTTCAAATGTTCTATTCGGATTACGAATGTAAAAAGGAGATAGTTTTTGTCTGGGGTCTAAGTTAGACCAATTGGGCTTAAGAAAGCGTATACTACAGCACACACAGTAAAGATTTGTTGACAGCCCCACGTAGTCTATGTGAATCTCAGAAGTTTAGGATCTTAACTTGAGAAAACTCATTAAAATAGATTGTCACAACAGGGATTTAAATTAACTCTACCATCAACATCCAAAACCACCATAAAGTTGTTCACGAAACCAAAGGGACGCACACACCTCCCAGTTTACAGTATAAACACGCAGACGTCCTCGTAACGCGAATCTCAACAAAAAGAACCAACATTAAGACCAAAATTTCCAAATATCGAATGATCAAAGATTACAAATTTCCACCAATACACAGCATTAGCACCAATTCCAACTTTTACTCAATACCGACAAACAAAACAACGCAAATTGCAGCCACCAAAAATCCTCTTAAAACTACTCCTAGACCAATCATAAATATGAAT
>JANSVB020000195.1:1937105-1949451 GCA_025504935.2 Erythroxylum haughtii
TGTTGAAAGGTTATGATCAAGAAGATGGCAGAATGCACCGTAGAGATGCTTGACGAATGGAAAAATAGAGCCATTGTAGCTGAAGGTCCACGCTTTAAAATCAATATAGACGAAGACTTCGGAAAGCTTACAGCTGATATAATATCGCGTACGGCCTTTGGCAGTAGTTATGTTCAAGGGACAGAAGCCTTCAGAGCCCAAGAAGAGCTTCAGAAATACTTTGCAGCTTCACTGGCAGACGCAGACATATTTATCCCTGGCAGCCAGTTACTCGTCTTCAACTTCTTGTTTTAAAAATAAGATTCGTTGTTCTTCGTTTTTACTTGTTGCCCATAACTGATTGTTGTCTTTAAACAACGGTTCTTTCAGGTATCTTCCTACACCATCCAATATTCAGATATGGAAGTTAGAGAGGAAGCTGAAGACGATCCTTGAACAGATAGTGAGCAGTAAATTGAAGTCTCATGATGGAGATGACCTACTCGGGATAATGCTTGAAGCGTTAAGAAGTTCCGACTCCAAAGATAGTCCAAAGCTGAACATGAAGGAAATAATGGAGGAGTGCAGAACATTCTTCTTCGCTGGGCACGAGACCTCCGCCAGCTTATTAACTTGGACGATGTTCTTGTTGTGTAAGCATCAAGAATGGCAAGATAGACTGAGAGAAGAGGTTATGAAAGAATGTGGAGAGGCAATTCCTAACGCTGACATGCTAACCAAATTAAAACTGGTAATTACTTATGCTATCTATCGTAACAGATCCGACAACAACTAATCTGGCTCTTGCTGTATATCTATGTATTTGACAGGTGAACATGTTTGTGCTGGAATCTCTGAGGCTTTATGGTCCTGCATCGGAGATTATAAGACAGGCATCAAGAGACCTGAAACTTGGGAACCTGACGATTCCTAAGGATAACCTTGTAGTGATTAATGTGTTCGCCATTCACAGGAACAAAACTCACTGGGGAGAGGATGCTGATGATTTCAATCCACTGAGATTCAAGAACGGGGTCTCCAATGCTGCGAAGCACCCCAATGCTCTGGTGGGGTTTTCGTCGGGTCCGAGAGTATGCATTGGTCAGAACTTCGCAATGATGGAAGTCAAAACTGTAGTTGCAATGCTTCTTCAGAGGTTTCGCTTTGAACTTTCTCCAGACTACAAACACGCGCCGGTCATCACCGTTACTTTGCAGCCGCAATTTGGCCTCCCTATCCTCGTGACTCCTTTATCAGCATGAGACATTACTCTACCTGCCATACTTTGCCTTTTGTGTTTAATAATTAAGGTTGTGTTATGTTTACTACTAATGCTTATATGAATAAAATTACTTCTAACTTTAGTAAAGAGACTAAAATGCATGAAAAGGCACAAATTATACCTTTGAAAGGACCGGTGAACAAAGTCCTCTCCTCGCCTCGCGTTGCCAAATTTGAAAAAAGTCATTTTCCAGGACTTTGTTGTACAAGTAGGTTAATTTCAGACTGCAAACAAATTCATTATTTGCCTTTTTTGGTAGGACAACATTTGAATATTTGAATTTGACTATTCAAACTCTAAATTTTTTAGGTATAATGAATTTTAAAAATCGAACAATTCAATTTAAAAGGTTTTTTATTAACATAATCGAAAAAATAAAAGAAAATTGATATTTAAAACTCTTACGTAAAATGTAATTTTTGACATACTAGTGACTATATATTCAAAATGCGATCATGTATTTGGTTTTGGTGTCCAAAATTATGCTGAAAGAAAGATATTACATATTTTTTCAAATATTGTCAGTAAAATATTACTAAATAATAGTTTTTTAATTAAATTGTTCAATTTTTAAAAGTTTTGACAATTAATTAAAATAATTTTTTAAAAAAAGTTGACACTTTGAACTCGTCTGTCAAAGAGATAATTGAAAGCGTTCCATTTAAGGTAATTACATGCCAATATATTAGGGATAATGAATTATAAACAGTTAAATGTTTATTTCAGTACCTAATTTTTTAAATCAACTATCAGTAAAATATTCTTTCAAATTGAATTGTTCGAAATTTAAGAATTTAGATATTTAATTAAAATTTTAAAAATTTAGACATTAAAATAAAAATTAGAATTCATTTTCTTAAATATATTATTAAGAAATATCTTCGAACTCACTCTTAAAATACATCTTCAACTAATAAAAATAAAATATAGTTTTTTTTAAAGAAGAAGATCAAAATTTCTTTTTCTGTGATAATATTTTTCTTTTCTTTTATATTATACTAAAATACTTTTTGCACAAATGTGTCTTTTTTAATTTATATAATAATGAAAATTTTCATTATAAATAATAATAAAAACTTTAAAATGTAAATTAGGAATTTTATTGTAACTATGATAATTATAAATAATAATAATTGTATTATAATTTCACTAATGATTAGAAATCGTAATTTAAAATTTTGGTAATAATATTATAAAAAATAAAGTTTTTATGAAAATAATATAACTCTCAAAGGTTTGACCTAGGTCGACAAGTAAATTCTTCTAAAACTCTTCTAATTTAACAGATTGAAGGTTCAAAGAGAGTTGCAATTTCTCACAATTTTAAAGCTAGTTTGTCACGAGTGGAAGTACATTAGAATCTATAATTAACTTAACTTTGAGTCACTGTTTCATCAAGTAATTTATTTAGAACAAATAATTTATAGATTATTAAAAGACACTAAACCATTTATTCAATACATATGAAAAAGGACAAGTAGAAATTTGATGATTTACATAAAAGCCACTCATCTTCTTGTAGACTGAGAGGTTCTAATTTATGAATCTAAAAATCAATGTCACCATAATAGAGATGATTAAATGGGAATGGATTCACAACCTTTAATTGTCTATTAAGAAATGAGCTATTATCATAATCATCAAGTCTACGCATGTGTAGTACTAATGCACGGTAATTATCAACAAGCAAGGGGCGATTATGGATATTATTGTTAAATGAATCTAGTAACCTTTCTTGTTAATTTTTACTATAAATTAGCATGCTTTCCTTCGATTCCCAACAGTTCACTAGTCTCTAAGAAGTGCTTCCATGATATCCATAATCCCTCTTTTTATTTTTCTTCTTCTTCCATGCTTTCTTGTTCCATAATCCTCACATCGTCTCTTATATATAGTTTTGCTTTCTTCTGTCCCTCCCTCGTCCATCCCTACTTCTCTAAAAACTCTCCTCTTTCTATAAAGAGTGAAGTAATTTCCCATTGGCTTTTCTTCTTACCTTATCTTTTGTTATCAATTTAGGGTACTGCCTTTTAAATTGTTCCTCGCCTAAGTTTAGTCTCTAACCTTTTTAAGCTTATAGTTGTCAGAGAAGCAAAAAGTAGTCTAAAGGCTCTAGACTAAATTACCTTTCCATCCCTCCCCTAAGGGTAGTAGGGGGAGCTTTTGATTCTTCCTTGCACAATTGCCCCTGACCACAACTGAGGGACAAGCCATTATTTCATTTAACTTAGAAGTGCTAAAAGAGGGAGCCAAGAGTTAGAACATCTCGGTCAACTTCTTCTTAGATAGAAGACCCTCATTTTTAATTTTAGATACAAAAAATTTGGAGAGGAAAAAGATACAAGAAGTGTTGGTCTCTAAAGATAACTATGTATTATTCAAGTTTTCAACAAAAAAGGAGGCCAAAGGAGTAGTTGAGACAGGTCTATGGAATATTCACAACTTCCCATCTTCCCTCATATATGGAGACCAAGAATTAGCCTAAATAAAATTAAACACGAGAATTTACCAATTTGGGCCTAAATAAAATTAAACGCGAGAATATACCAATTTGGGCCTAAATAAAATTAAACGCGAGAAATCAAAGGATTAAATTTGTTAACTAGTTACACTGGCAATATGCATGGATGAAACAATAGTTAGAAGAAAAAGAATTGGATTTGCTAGGCTATGTGTTAATGTGGATCTCGATAAATTTCTACTTAAAATAATACCATTAATGAGAGATGGTGAGGATGAAAAGATATTTAAGGACTTAGTTTTGGTCTCCTTTCACTGGAAACCTTCCTTAAAACTGTAACATCCCACTACCATAGAGTATATACTCGAACATTCAAGGATATTCAAGTACATATCCTATGATAATGGTATGTTAGAGAAAAAACAAATCCAACTTACACATGGCATCAACCAACTTAATTAAAAGTCATGAAAATTTAAAACCTTTCATTGCATTCATTTATGAAAGCTTACACTGTATTTTATAAACTTTATACAAGTTTTAAACAAAAACTACAAATTACAAATTACAACTCTTCTTATATCAGCTGACAGACCTCTGAGCTATAACTAATCCAAAATATTCCTCAAATCCATATTAAGAAACTAGGTCTCCTATCTCGTACCTGAAAAGCCATGTTGTAATTTTTATGAATTTTGTGAACTCAATGAACAAACCATCATTGATGATTTCACCCAATTCATATACACAAATCACATATTTCACAGATATTCATTCAGAACATGTATATTCCAAATAATGTAATTACTGCAAATCAGAACAGATATTTACAAATGCAAATGCACATGAGACTTTAGATTCGTTGTTAATGTTGTGACCGAGTGCCTATCACATACGTATACAAATACTGACCCATTGGACTCAGTCATAATAGAATCATGGAGCATAATTCTACGTGCAGAATCAGAAATCACAAAGCAAAGCTCTATGTGCAAGCACTTTCATATTGGCTACTTCAGTCATAACGCTTTTATCTAAGCATGCATTTTATGAAATGCATCAAATATAGAATATGTCATTTATAGTAATTATATATGATGCATGGTCAAAATATCATAGTCATCGAACCTAAGTCCGGCATTCAACTTTCGTTGAGAATTCAAATATCACTCAAAATTCAAATACACATAGAACACTTCCAATACATTCCCAAATATTAAACTCATCGGACTTTTAGTCCAGAATTCATAAACAAAACACAAACATTTAATATTTGAAAGTTAAATAAATACAATAAATCCTAGGAAAATCATCTAAGTTGACTCACAGTATGCTCCAATACGCTATTGCCTGGATGGTCTGACAATGTCTGACTGGCGTCCAATGTGCTCCTTTATATCATACAAAACACATGTACAAATATCACACTTTTGCACAAATGTATAATTATTTCCTTATGCACATCTATGTATATCGAAATTATGCATAATGCGTGCTCAATGATAATTTCGGGTATCTTATTGTAATTCGTATCACCAAATCATTCATAAAGCCCTTAAAAATAATTTAGAGTTCAAGAGCTAAGTCACAGGCATGTACATATCCCACGCCTGTGCGTAAAAACCAATAAAAGTCACAACCATGCAATCCAAATTAATTCATTCACAGGCATGAGAACTTAACTCACGCCTGTGCATGTCCAAATATCACAGGTGTGAGAAATTTACTCACTCCCGTGCATATCAAATGACCTCCTTCAAATTTTTCTAACAACTTGAACTTGCATCACCATTCTGATAACATAAATGACAAAATTAGCAATACTTTCTTCTAGACAATTTTTCTCCAATTTCTTAACTTTCTAATGATATCTAATTTCTTAACTTTCTAATGATACAAAAATCATTCAAGTTGATTCAATATTTCCAAAGTTATACTCAATTTACTTTGGATTTTTCTTAAAACATAACTGTACTCTATATTCAATTTCAAGTCAGATTTTTCAATTCTTAATGATAGAATTAAAATTCAATCTCTTCACACAATTTGTAGCCCTATGACTCTATTTCAATTTAAATTAAGAGTCATTCCATTTGGATACTTACTGATCAAACCGAAGTATGTTCAGTAAAATCATTCCAGTTATCACACTTTAACACAGTCAACATTTTCATCTTAAATTCATCAACCAATCCATTTCATATGGCTATCATTTTTGGTGGAGATTAAGATCAATGTCTTATGAATCTATTGGTTCAAAAATCAGGTCATTTGGACATCAGGTGAAGAAGTTATAACAAAAATACCGAAGGATATTTAGAAATAAACTGTTTGGAAAAAAGTTGGCATGATCACAATTTTCGCTAATAGGTCGCGATCGTGCAGAAGCACGATCATGAATTATGATCTTCTTTAGCGATGTCACGATCATTCGCGACCTTCCTCAACAAAGTCACGATCGTGCTTCAGTACGATCGCGATTTCTTCTCTTCTTCACCAAACAGCTTCTTCATTTTCTCCTTCCATTTTCTTTTTCATTTGTTCTCACTTCTAAAACATCTATTATGCATTTCTATACCTAATTCAATCTCTAAACAAATCAGATTCAAACTTACCATTGAAACACCAAAATTCTAAAACTTTTTATTCACTTCCTCTCTCTACTGTAATTTTCCAGAATTTTATTCACACTTCAATCTTCTTTACTTAACACTTAAAACACATAAACCAATTCTTCTAACTTCATTTTAGCTCATCATCACACAACAATTCAAAAATCCAAGATTCACATTAACCATTAAAATCCAATTCTCATACTTGTAAAATTTCAGTTTCTGCATTTTATTCTCTATCTACATTCATCTGATGCATTTTCCCTTTTTTTTTCTACTCATACCTTTCATCATAAATTTATCATTTAAGCAACTATATTTCACGACCTCACCAAAACTTCATTTCATATCATTTAATTCATTTCAATTCATGTAAATCCATCTCTAAAAATACTTCACAATTTCACGTATGAACAGTGGCATCACCATATTCGGATTTCTCAAGATCAGAACAGAGTACATATATTTCTACATCAATTTACATAAACTTTCACAAATCTCAAACCAGAATCTATTTCATATAGTTTTTGAACAATTCCCATTTCACAAGTCCATCATCTAGATTATTCATCACCAAAACCACACTTCCCTAACAGCTCATACATGTATATATTTACACCATAAAAACTTCAACATCACTTACTTGATCCAGAAACTAGTTCCAGCAATAAGAGGGAATCAAGTGTACAGAAAGCACAACAGTTTGATATTCGGTGCTGAGTGTTTCTTCACAATGAAGAACAATAGGTACAATAAACTCTCCTTACTCAAAACATTAGAATACGCGTATGCTTTGCATGTCTTTCATGTGTCACTATTCACGTAAGCCATTTGTCACAATTTGACTGGTTATATTTCCTAGTCCAAAATACCCCAAATTTTCAAAAGTTTCCTAAAATTCACCAAAAATCTGAAATAATCATAATATGCTCCAAATAAATTTCACCACAAATAATTCACAATTCACATCTTAATCGCATTTATAACTCAATTAAACCTAAAAAATGTCAATGAATGCATGTACAAACATATTCATGTGCAAAAATCAAAATTCTCATGTATGTGCAAAAATGTGCAGAAATCTACAGCTCAAGTTATAATTAAAAAACTGAAACATGTTCATAAAAAATTTTCAATTCATAACAGTCCACACTTTCACCCTATCAATCATTTTCAAATTAATTCAGATAGTTCTAAATTTTTATGAGGAGAAAGAAAAATGTCTTAGGAATCTATTGGTTTAAGTTTGGAGTCATTTAGAGTTCAGATGAAAACGTTATAGGCAAAAGACTTAGGGTTGTTCAATGAAAACTCTAGTTTTTATCTCACCATCACCTTTTTTCTCTCTAACACGCCCACTTCATCATCTTCACCAAACCAGACCACCGAACTACACTTCTCCTCTTCTTCTTTCTTCTTCTTTTTTTTTCTTTCCTATAATCACATCTAAGATATATGCTGTATAAACTATATATTTGTTTTACTTTCATCTCAAAAGAACCCATCACCACTAAATCCAAAATCCAAAATTTTATACCTACGTTACAAAAACTGCACTGTTCACGTGAGCATATCTCATTTTTCTGCATCTTTTCTTCCATCTTCATTCCATGTTCTTCTTTTTTTAATTTAATCCTTCTTAAAACACAAGACTACACTACTCTTATGTCCTCTTTAACTCTAGCCTTATTTAAACCCATCACTAACAATACCTACATATTAACGCATATATACAAAAAAAACAGAGCATGTCATCTTTACTACATTGTTACTGCATATATATATTTCGGCACATCTTTTAGTATCCAACAACATTCTCATTTCATCATAAGTTTATCATTTTATTAACTCTATACTATGACTTCACCTACATCTTCATTTAAATCCATTTCTACCATCATGGAACCGATTCACATATGTACAGTACAGGGTAAACCTTCTGCGTCTTTTATCAGTCCAAAACAGAGCATATTTAAAACCTCAACTTTCGTGATTTTCTACATCATCATCATAGTCTAAGACCATTCCCATATGGAACCCAACTTATTCATTAGCAAATTCATCCACTAATCCTATAACTCATCACTATCACCGAATTACTTCATCACTATCACCGAATTACTCCTTACATAATTCATGCATTTATTCACCGCTAAACCGTAAAACATCACCAAATTCACAAAACTTAAAACCTTAAACTTCACTTACTTGATTTAACAAGCTTTTGGCTATGTTGGTAGATCACGTGTATAGGGAAAATATCAATCAACTCTCGAGCAACAAACTGACAGCCTTACTATAATTTCAGAATCAATAACCAGTGTTTTCAAACTATTTTTGTCTAACAAAACCTGCAGTATGGAGGAACAATAACGGAGGAACCAAGGTCCTCCTCTATGTGGCTGTTGCATGGTTAACACGTATCAGTCTATAATGCTGCCACTTGTCACAAAACTATTAAGCCATTTGTCACCTATATATTATTGCCACATGTCACTATATAATTGGTCCAAAATATCTCAAATTTTAGAAAAATTTTCTAAAATTCTCAAAAATTCCAAAATACTACTAATAGTCTCCAAATTAATTTTTACCACCAAATAAATTTTTAGTTCAAATAATTCACCAAAAAATTTAAAATATCCAAAATATACCAAAATTATCAAATCACAATAAATACACTCCAATTTAATCCACAATTTTTACTTAAATCAAAGTTAGTCGAAACTGCCAATGAATGCATGTACAATCATATGAATGTGCAAAATAAATATGTATGTTACAATTAATTTATGCATGACGTGTATTTTCCTAATTTCACAATATTTTCATAAATTACTATTCTAGCCTTAACATGGGTATCGGGATGTTACACACATGATGGAGAAAGAATGGTGCATTTAGTAGCTAAAAATGGAGAGAGATGAAGAAAAAGAGGTAACTTCTCTAGTGTTGTCATCATTTTCTAGTTGCTAGCCTTTTATACATGTTTAATAGTTTATGGGCTGGGCTGTTTTTATTTTGTGGCCTTTACAAAAACTAAAAGCGATTTGCATGATGAATCAGCCGATTGATGGTGAAGCATGCGAGGCATAAGGTCATTGAAGAGTGGCTACCTATTACTTTTTCTAGCAATGCAAAATGGTGGCATTCAGCTTTCCACAATGTCATGGCCATAGTTGGAGTTGGCGTCCTCAGTCGTCCACATGCCATGGTAGCTCTTGGATGGTTTGTTCTCTGTCATATAATGAATGTGCTTAAGGTAATATAAAATCTGTCTCAATGGAGTGTTTGCGTTAATTTTGTCATGGGTCATAACTCTGTACACTCTATGGAAAATGGTTGAGATGCATGAAATGATGTGTCTAGGAAGCGGTTTGACAGGTATCCTAAAATGAGTCAACATGCATTTGGTGAAAAGCTCGGGCTTTTCATCGTGGTGCCTCAACAACTTATTGTTGAAGTTAGTGTTTGAATTGTTTTTATGGTCACCGGAGGTAAGTCATTGAAGTAGTTCCATCACCTGGTGTGCAAGGACTATAAAGACATCAAGTTAACATTTTTCATAATGATCTTTGTCTTTGCTCACTTCTTCCTCTCCCACCTCCCCAACTTTGACTCCATTGTCAGCATCTCCTTAATAGCTACAATCATATCCCTGAGGTTAACTACAAAATACCACTGTTCCAATCTTAAGCAAAAATTTGTGATTTTTGAGCCAAAATTGACTTCCAAATGTATGCATTTATTATGATGTAGTTACTCAACCTTTACCTGGTCAGTCCACGAGGGTGTTCAACTAGCTGCGCAATATGGGTACAAAACTAAGACAACAGCAGGAACTATCTTCAACTTCTTTACTGCCTTGGGAGATGTGGTTTTTGCATATGCTGGTCACAATGTGATTTTGGAGATGTAAGCAATAATGCCATCTACACCTGAAAAGCCATCAAAAGGACCTATGTGGAAAGGAGTAGTTGTAGCCTACATAGCTGTGACCTTGTGCTATTTCCCTGTTGCTCTAATTAGCTACTGGACGTACATCAATTCAATCGAAGAGAACATCATTATCTCGCTCGAAAAGCCTGTCTGGCTTATTACGATGGCTAACCTCTTCATTGTGATTCATGTTTGAAGGCTACCAAGTATGTATATGTCCAACTCTTTGAATATGATGGTTGCTCTTTTCCTCTTTAGATTCTCCAACTAAGCTTAATTTTTTTTTGTGTTGTATGCAATGCCCATGTTTGACATGATAGAAAACTTGTTAGTGAAGAAGTTGAACTTCAAGCCCACAAGGTTGCTCTGTTTCTTTGTTTGTAACATTTATGTTGGTAAGTAAACTATAGAGTTCAACATGTCATTTAAGCCATTGACGAGTTTGTAATTTATGTTTTTTTCGTCTAATTGCAGCATTGACAATGTTTGTTGGCATTACCTTACCCTTCTTCGATGGCCTTCTTGCATTTTTTGGTGGATTTTTTCGCCCCAACATCATACTTCGTAAGTAACTATGTTTTATGTTAACCATGCGAGAATTGTTATGTTATGAAGAACATCTTGAACTTGTCTTATGCCTGACTCGAGTATGTTTTGTTTTGTTATTTAGCTTCATTGCGTGATATGGCTTGTCATATACAAACCAAGGAAATTCAGTTTGTCCTGGTGGACTAACTGGGTATGTTGTTATAACTTCTAAACACCATTGCCTTTTTCTATTCTCTTTTAAGCTTGCTTTCGATTTGATTTATCTGAAACCTTGCGTGTGTGGTTTTAACCAATTACAGATTTGCATCATTTTTGGTGCTCTCTTGACGGTGATTTTACCGATGGGAGGTCTCAGGTAAATCATTCTTCAAGCCAAGAGCTACAAGTTCTAGTTATAGGCACCATTCCTATACCAATATGTAACATAAAAAAAGAGAATCCTCAATCTTCATTTGCAGAGACTGAAATAAAAGATTATATATAATATCGCAAACAACAAGAATTTATCATGTTTAATTGCTCTAATGTACAAAACAATGATTCGAATGTGATTGAGGTTTAGAAAGACGAATGTTTGTGTCATATTATGTTGTCTGTTTGGAAAATAAATAACAAGTTTGAATAAGCTATGCGAGGAAAGGAGACATCAATATGTATCTTTATTAATTATATTCGAAATCATGACAAAGCAAGTGGAACTTTCTTCTTACTTAAGCATTCCATTTTATATGACCAAAATTTCGATCCAATAAGAAGTTTACTTGTGTGATTAAGACTCTAGTATTTTATTATTTTTTGTTTCCTATAAAAGGAGTGTAATGAAATCCTATGGTGTGGTATTCCATTTTAGGATTGAATTAATTAATTCTCCTATTCTCTTCTCTCCCTCTCTCGTTTGTGTGTGTGAGTGTTTTTTTTCATTTGATATCAAATTGGTATCAAAACTAGTTAAATCCAGCTTTAGTTTTTAAAGCAATTTGTGAGAAAAATGAGAGAGAGAGTGTGTGTGTTCTTATACTTTAAGAGAGTGGTTCATTTAAAGGTGAAAAGCGTCAAACATTTATAATATTGTGTGATCAGGTTCCAAGTTAGATGGTAAAATTAATTGTAATTATTGGGAAAATTTAATGTCTACCCACCTTAAGTGTAGCGCCCCCTCACCGTAGGGTACGAATCGGGATACCCGTAGGTACGCTTCGACGCATAACCCACGATAAGGGTGCCCTACGCGAGAACATCACACTAAAACCTGCATGGCATCGCAACACAAAAACTCACAATAGCAGAAATCACTACATATTTAAATCTCAAAATATTAATTTGTTACAGTCATCCGGAAACAGAATAGACAGGTCTATCAGTCTCCTAACAAAACCAAAAAGGAAACTGATACAAACGTCTATCCTAAACCGATCCCAAAATCCAATCGAAAGCCTCCCAGCTGACTGACCTGTGTGCCATCGCTACTCTGATCCTCGCACTGGCACTGCTCGAACGCCTACTACGGGAGCTAGAGTCCTACTA
>JANSVB020000195.1:1962513-1974632 GCA_025504935.2 Erythroxylum haughtii
GGTGCAGGAGAATTGGATTTTGGAAAACAAAGATGGGCTAGGAATAATTCTTGAAGAAGAAAACGCATCATAGGGATAAGGTTGCATACTATGATGATAATTTTAAATAAGAATTAAATGAATTCAGAATTTATAGATAACAAGAATATTGTAAGTTAAAATTAAGGATTAATGGAGAGATATCTTCTCACTTCTTCCCTTACTGATTTCCTTGCATTCTCTTTAGCTTTTCCTTGCCTTACATTTCTTTCTTTAGCCTTAAACCTTCTTAATTCTAACTCTTTGTACACTTATTTTGGCCTCCTCAAGCGGGCCTAATGCTCTAATCAGAATATTGTATGACGAAAGAATTAAATTTTACAAAAAATCATACACAAAACGATTAGTCAAAATTACTTAACATTCCTAAATATTTAGGTAGTTATGATGCATTATTAGATGTCAATCTTGATCTATGATTATAAATTTTAATTTTTTTAATTTTAATTTTAATTTTGAATTAAAATTATAATTTATAATCATTATCAACATATTTGGTAACCTAATGAGTCTCATATATAAACTGGGTTAAAGAGATCAAAGTTAATTTAATCAAGTTAGATTTGATTATAAAATTTGAGAAATTTTATGATAAATATGAGATATTTAATAAATAAGGATCGAGATATTAAATCTTATTTGAGCATAATTGATATTTAATAAGAATTATTTGTAATTTTAATTAAAATTTAATTGAAATGAGAATTTAATTTTAATTAAATTACTAAACGTTCAAAGCTTATTATAAATAGACTTAAGCTCTATAAAGCTCGCACTTGTTGCTTAATCCTCTCTGTAACAGTTACAAAGTTTTTTCAACTCCTTTTGTAGATATCTTTAGAGGCTGGACATTTGTGCGACTACAGTGGTTAGGATGGATTGATTTCAGAAATCATTTGAGGGATATGACAAGATAAAGATCAAGCTTTAAAATAAGGTATAAATTTAGATTTACACTTTATTATGATTATGTGTTAATTATTTTATAGAATTATAGTGATCTTGATTTTTGGGAAATCAAAATACAAAAAAATTTTGTAATTATTCCGCTGCGGTCTGAATTAAATCCTGACTCGATTTCCCAACACAACTATCATTTCAAATTAAAGTTTTGTTACCACTGTTAGAAATAAGTCTAAAAGAAAACCTAAGAAAGGGTTCTTGAGAGCTAATCATCCTTAACTTAATGTCCATACCTGCATGGAATATAAAGGACTCTAATTATCCCTTAAAAAATTAGTGATTGTGGCTATCATGAAGTCATTTTTATTTGGACTACTAAAGAACAAAATAAAATCCACTAAGATCAATGAAGAAAATAAGTTTTTGCATAAAGAATGGAAGGCCATAAATAACTATTAAACCTACTATAATGGTAGGACATTGGTAACATATGATCTTAAAGCTATTATTCTTAACCAAAGCCACTTTATAAACTAGTTCATTCATCTCCAATTAACCTTCATGCCTATCAAATTTAAATAACCATCACTTTTGTGAATGCATTCAGTCATGCTGATTATAGGAGAAAACTTGTGAAGAGCCTCTTTTCTTTGACAAAAAATTCACTTATAATAGTTGACAAGTGCTTGGTAACTTTAATAACACTATCCACTCTAATAAAATAGGTAGGCTCAACGTATTTAAGAAGCACATCAATAAAGATCTCACGAATTGCACTAACTAGAAAGAGCTTACCCTTAATGGTATAAATTCTCTTGGTGTAACAATTAAAGTGCCAATTGCACCTTAGAAGAAAATTAAATAGAGCACTGGTTAACTCCATTCGAGTAACTACCTTCCACAACTATATCATATTTTAAGACCCTAATATGCTTAAATCACTCACCTATTGAGGTATACCCTTTAATACTCGTGGTGCTAAAAGATCAACTTTTGTATTTAATAGTTTCCTACTAGGGTTAGATGGGTATGAAGATGCAATGGCTAAAGGTTTGGTTAGAGTAGTAGTTAAAGTTGAAGCTTATAAGTGCGAAAAAAAAGAGAATGCCATTAAAGAAGAGATGATATGGTTTAATAGGAGAAAATTCAGTAATTCAAAAGTAGTAGTTTGAAATACTTAATATGATCTTAAATTTTCTCTAAAAGAACTAAAATAGACTATAAGGAATAAGATGCTAAAAGTAAAGAGAACATTGCAGAATAAAATTGAAGCACTTCAAAATCATAACTCCTTGTTAAAATAGAAATCATGGGTTTAGTGGCCAAAAAAAGAGAATGAAACACTAAGTTCTTTTATAGAGCCTTATTGAGGGAAGGAATACTAATTATTGATGGAATGAATACTAATAGGGTTAGTTTATTAGATGATGCTTTAGGCAACTCACGATTTTGCCAAGATTAACTAAAAACTCCTGCTTATAACTATTTTAAAAGCTTTATCTCCTCTTTATAATAAGCCCTTTTATTCCTACCTCTATCAATTAGAAACAATCAAAGTCACTTATCATAGCTTTTTTATAACAAAAAATGTACAAACAATAGTAGTTAGTCTTAATATTACTAAAGTATATGGTCCTAATTATCTAAATGCTATTTTTTTTCATAAATCTTGGAGATTTTGGGAGATTTAGTTACTTCGGCCATACTTGTATTTCCTCTAAGGAAAATTTGCTCAAAGAGACTAACAAAACCTTCATTTGTCTAACTGTCAGGTACACCAGTCCTTTTACCTTAAAGAGATTTTAGTCATATTACATATTACAATGTGCATTATAAGCTCATCTCAAAGATGCTTACCATTGTGGTGAAAGAAATGGATTCAGATATTAATCCAAGCTGAGGTTCTTTCATAGATAAAAGGAACATAGGTCATAACTGGTGCAATTGTCATCTGTACCTTGAATTAATTCCTAAATTCTTGAAATTAACAAACATAAGAGGTATAAGTTGATCCCATGAGGAATTCTAGTAAGCTAATTGTTATGAAAGAAATTTCAACAAAATGGGGGTTAAAATAGTATGGAATTTTATAACTAAGAAATTAAACTGAATAATAAAATAAGAGTTATCAATAAAATGAATCTTGGTTTACAATTGCTTCCACCTTTTGAAACTACGATTGAGCATTGGAAGAAAATAAATATTTCAATAATAATTGGGCTTGTTTAAATCTCTTAGGTTTTATATATTATATTTTAGAAATATTAGTTTGGGCTTTAATTATTTTGTTGAAAAGCCTATGTTTAAAGATTTTTTTACGTAGTTAGGGTTTCTTTCTTTGCAACGGATATAAATACATCATAATAAACATTGTTAAGAGTTAGATTGGATGAATAACAAATTCAAAAAAGGAGGATTTTTTTGTCTTCTTCTATTGCATCAAGAATATAATCCTTATCAAGACAATCACTTGTGGCAAATTTCTATTCTTGTTTTTAAATCAACCTTATTATATGTGTTTCCTTTCATATAATTGATTTGTGGTTCATTAAGGTTGAGGATTTCTTCTTGTTCATGTTCTATCTAAAGTATGTGTTTAAGGGAGTTTTGGTTTTTTAGCTTTGGGGCTCAGCATCAAAAGTTATCTTGTATGGGGATTGCCATGTTTTGATACTAATTATGATCTATTTTAATAATGGGTTATTTAATCGGTAGTCATTGGATCTAGTATGAACTATATAAAGGTAGTTGACTGATCAAGATATGATTCATCACCCTAAAGTAATTATGGAGAAAGTTTCGTTGTTCTCGATTAGTATTGATTCGGAAAATCCTTGGCCAAGATGGAATGATATTTTGTAAATAACTTACAAATGTCATTAATTGAATCGATAGCTAATAACGAAGAATTAATATGATTGAACTCAAAATAAAGTGGACATTAATTCCATACTCTATATCTAACCAAAACATGTTATAATGAAAGGAAATAATTATACGAGAAAAATCATACATGGAAAAGTCAGTCAAAACTATTTTGACATTCTTAAATATTTAGATGGTTATGATGCTTTACTAGACGCCAATCTTAATTTATGATTATAAATTATTTAATTGAAAAATTAAAGATAAATAAAAAAGAGTCTTAATTTATCTAATTATAATTATGAATAGAATATAATTATGAATAGAATTATAATTTATAATTATTGTCAACATATTTGAAAACTTAATGAGTCTCACATATAGAATGAGATGCAGAGAACAAAGTTAATTTAATCAAGTTGGACTTGATTGTAAAATTTGAAAAACTTTAAGATTAAATATGTTATATTTAATAAATAAGGATCACTATAAAATATTGAATCTTATTTTGGCATAATTGGTATTTAATTAGAATTTAATTTCAATTAAATTATTAAAACTTTCAAAGCTTATTATAAATAGGCTTAAGCTCGATGAAGCTAGCACTTCTTACTTAACCCTCTCTATAAGAGTTACAGAGTTCTCTCAACTCATTCTGTGGATGCTATTAGAGGCTAGACATTTGTGCGACTACGGTGATTAAGACAAAATGATTTTAAAAATAGTTTGAGGTATACGACAAGATTAAGATCAAGCTTCGGAATAAAGTACGAATTAAGTTTCCACTTTATTATGATTTATGTTAATCATTTGATAGAATCAAAGAAATCTTGGTTTTTGAGAAATCAAAGATTACAAAAAAAATTCATAATTATTTCACTACGATCGGAATCGAATCCTGACTCGATTTCTTAACAAGGGCCAAATGGGAGATGAAGAAAGTTATAATCAAGGAAATGTGGTTTATCAACAAATGGCTTATTCTTTGCAGAAATTGAATGAGACATCTAGTCGAGAAGCTTACGGGGTTGTATGCTAAAAGCTATTATTGTAGTTATAAAGTTAGAGGAAGGGATCCTTGTAAAATGGCTTCCGATATAACTGACTTTGAGAAGGAAGATAATGGTTTAAAGAGAAGAGAGCAGCTTGAGCTATAGCAAAACCCAAGTGTCAAATAGGGCCCTAAGGCCCGGTCAATCCAGTCCTGGCTCGACGACTTCGGGCCAAAGCCGGCTCTTGTGCCATCCCTAAAAGCATATCGTGTAATAGTTACCTATGTTATACTTAACATGTGTTCTAACTCATGTACCTTGGTAGGAAAAATATTCTTTTTTCTATCCCTTTAATCAAACTCGAGTTCTTTCAAAGAAATTTTCAATTAAGTTTTGGTCATTTGGTCCACGAGAAGGGTGATACATTCTATTGTTGTTGAAGTTATCAACGTTTCTATCATCTTCTAGTTGCTAAAGTTGAGATTTCTATAGTTGGCCATCGTTTTGTGTAAGATCAGTTTCAAGTAATTTGGGTTGGTTGCGCATTTCTTGCTTAGTCTTACCTCTTGGTCTCACGTAGGGAAATGAAAGGGAGTTACTTCTGCTTGTCATCTTTATTGCTAGGAACATGCTATTTGAATCTCCCATTACAGCTACGTGATTATAGACTAGTCAGTTCTGTAAGAGACAGATCAATCTCGTGTACAGAAAGCAATAAAGCAAGCCCAAGTCTTGACCCATCTTCAGCTCCAGCCCAAAAGTTCAGCTCCCTCACAATAAAGTGATGTACTTGTAATACAGACGATAACATTCACAAATCTGTTGTAACGAATTCTTAGCTGTACAGATTCACAAATCTTACAAGTCCCTGTATATATACTCAATCAATGAATGAAAAAGAAGTAGCAATTTTCACATCACAAAATTTATTTCATTCCTTTTCATGGTATCAGAGCTACGAAGGACAAACGTCTATGGCTCACACTTCATAAGCTTCCTCCTCTGCCAATCATCCTTCTGATTCTCAACACCATCAAACCACCACAACTATGCCATCTCTTGATTTCTCTGCACTTGCCAAAACACTCAATTTCAACTTACCCATTAAATTGGACAGAAATAATTTCATCAACTGGCATGCACAAGTTCTAGTAGCCATACATGCTTTGGAGCTTAAGGCCTTCATCACACCAGGCATTTCACCTCCACCTCTAGTTCTGACTTCATCTTTCGAAACTCAGCCCTAATCAAACTCATATTTCAGAGACTAGAAACGTTTTGATCAGCTCCTCCTCTGCTGGTTGTTTTCCACCATTGGTGATGATGTGATTGGGTAGGTAAACACTTCTTCCACTTCACTTGAGGTATGGCAAACCCTTGAGAGATTGTATGCACAGACATCCATGATGCGTGTCTTACAACTCAAGCATCAGCTCTCTACAATACAAAAAGGTGCTCTTAGCATTTCAGAATATATGCAGAAGATTAAATCAATTGGAGATTCTCTGTTAGTTGCAGGACATCAAATCCCTGAGCATGAACTCATTTTAAGTGCTCTAAATGGTTTAGGACATGAATATGATCCAGTAGTTGTGTTTCTCACCCATACTATGAAATCTTCTACTTTACAAGATACTCAGTATACTTTAATGATGCATGAGACTCGGATTGAACAACTTAATGCTATATCCACATAGACTACAGCCACTATACCCACAGCTAACATTGCTACTTATCATACAAATAATAACTCAAATAGACAGCCACATCATGGAGGCAGATCTAGCTATAGAAGCAAAGGAGGTAAAGGCAAAAATGGTAGATGGTCTGGAGCTGGAAGAATCTATTGTCAATTATGACAAAAGCCTGGTCATGATGCTCTCAAATGTTACAAAAGATTTGATCAAACCTGGCAAGGTTCACAGAGTTCTCCAAATTGGCAAACACAACATCAGTCTCAAAATGCTTCAGGTAGCTCTCAACATCACAGATCTGGTCCATAGACTTTCATCACTCACAATCAGCCACATTCCTTCACTCCCACGGATCCTGGAAATGACTCAACATGGTTTGTTGACAGTGGTGCTACCCACCATGTCACCTCTGATTTGAACAGTCTCACAGACAGCTTAGCATATGGATACAAGGACTATCTTACTGTGGGTAATGGTAACACTCTCTCCAAAGCTCATACTGGTTCTTCTTTCCTTCATCTTCATGATAACAATCACACCCGTTTGGTTTTAAAAGAAATTCTTCATGTTCCTCAAATAAATAAAAATCTTTTTAGCATTTCTAAACTCATAAAGGATAACAAAATCACAGTGGAATTTACTGACAATTATTGCTTATTTAAGGACAAGGTTTCAGGGAAACTTCTTCTTTGAAGAGTGCTTCGAGATGGGCTCTACAGTCTCAAAGCTACTACTCCATCACAACCTGCAGCTTCTATTTTGTTTTCTGATTCCCCTAAGGCCCTTTCTCGTCAAAAACCTACTGCTAATGTATTCAACAAATGTGAAGCTTTCAACATTCACAAATCTGCCAATATTTGGCACACTAGACTTGGCCACCCATCCAAACATGTACTGCGTTTGATTTCCAAATCAATGAACTTAAAGTTTGATCCAAGTACTCTTCAATTATGTAATTCATGTAGGCAAGGTAAATCACATCAACTTCCTTTTGACACACACGATATCGTTGCCACTAAACCCCTTGAAATTGTGTATTCGGACATTTGGGGACCCTCTCCTCATCCATCCAGTGAGGGTCACCGATATTATCTTATCTTTATTGATGCATACTCACGGTTTACATGGTTTTATCCTCTTAAACTTAAATCTAAAGCTCTTGCCACCTTCATTCGATTTAAAACTCACATTGAACTTTAACTTGATCACAAAATAAAAGCAATTCATACAGACAATGGGGGGAATATAAAGCTTTTCTACCATTTCTCAATCAAACTGGTTTTCATCATCGCTTTAGCTGTCCCTATACTCATCAGCATAATGGTGTTTCTGAAAGGAAACACCGTCATATTATAGAAATTGGGTTAACCCTCCTTTCCCATGCCAATATACCACTCACTCTATAACTTGATGCCTTTTCCACAGCAGTCTACTTAATCAATAACCTTCCCACACCCCGTCTTAATAACAAGTCACCTTTTGAACTTCTATATCACAAATGCCCTAATTATCTCATGTTAAAAACCTTTGACTGCAGTTGCTATCCCTATCTAAGGTATTACTCCAAACACAAACTTGATTTTCACACTACTAAATGTGTCTTCCTGGGGTATAGCCCTCTTCATCGAGGATATAAGTGTCTCAGTCCATCTGGTAAGGTCTTTATCTCTCGTTATGTTGTTTTCAATGAAAATGAGTTTCCTTATTCTTCTCTTTTTCCTTCTAAATCTCCTTCTACTTTGTTTTTCCTTCCAGCCAATAAAGCAGCTTCATTTACTAGATTTGCAAGATCTGCCCTGTTAAAATAGAAACGTCATTCCTATCATGTTTCCCATAGAAATGAGAAAAAGACAAATAAGATAACCACTAGTCACTAGTACCCTGTAAAGCCAGTGGAAGTAGAGGCAATGTCACTGAGGTCAGTATCGTCACCTAAGGGAAGTTCCTTCCTGGAAACATGGACTTTTAAAGTAGCTTCTCTTCCATTCCTATCAGGGGGTTTCAACCTAAGGTGGGATGAGAAAAGAAGCTTTGAGACTTATGGAACTTGTTTATTTGTCACACCTTAACATGTCAAACATGATTATCATACAAACCATAACTACACGATCAAATCTAAAACATCTGAGCGATTTGTTGCACCAAGAACAATAACAACAGAGTTGCTATCAAGCCCATCCATCACCTGCAAATAGCTTTGAAGATTCAAGCTTTAGAATTCCTACTAAATCCACTTAACAGTGAGCAGCTGATTCAAAGTTTGCTCCCGTTCATCATTACTGACAATGCGAAATTTCCCATCACGGCTTTTTGCCACATCATCTATCTGCAAAAAGGGTACAAAATACAATTGATGCCATGCACTCCTCTTCATGCATATTTTTTCCAACAACCAAAGAGACAAGCAATAAACCAATAAACACATAAAAAAGCCATACCTCATCAATAAATATTATTGATGGTGCTTCCTTTTTAGCCCGTGCAAAGATATCTCTAACACGGGAGGCACCCATGCCGACATAAAGCTCCACAAATTCACTTACAGAACAGCTGATAAAGGGAACTTCGGCTTCTCCAGCTACAGCCTTTGCCAGAAGAGTGTCGCCTGTCCCAGGAAGACCCACCTGTAAGATAAAGAAAATAACAGTTACCAACTGCAAACAATAATTTACAAGAAATACCATAATACAGTAGTGAAATCCGGTCAGATGGCATACACGTAACTGCTCAAAACCAATCACAAGAGAATTTATTAACCTAAGACTATTTTCCAGTGGTCAAGCAAAGACTCAAATCAACAATGCCTAAAATTCAAAGACAAGCAGTTCACTGTCATAAAATAAAATTAGAAATTTGTGGCTATGAAAACCTTCTCAATACAAGGGCAGCACGCGTTATAGACGTGCTTGTGACTAATTTAAGCTGCTACATGGTTGCCGCTAAAAGAATCATTATTTCACAAACAGATTGTTTTGAGGAACAGTAAACCAAAATATTCATAAACTCACTAGGAGAACACCTCGAGGAGGTCGAGCACCAAGTCTTATATACCTGTATGGGTTCCTAAGAAATTCCTGGGCAGTAAAAAAAACAACCAAAAGATCAACTCCAAAATTCAAAGAAAGGTTCAAAACACCCTCAGGGCATCATCACACCACCAGAATCAAGAAAAACAGTAAAGGGCTATATACCACTATTTCTTCTAGCTCTTCCTTAGCCTCATCAACACCAGCAACGTCGACAAAAGTGATAGCTTCTCCTATCTCAGACACTTTTGAACCACCAGAACCCCCAGATTTATGGTTCCTAATATGCCCTGTTGCATGCTGCACTACAACCATATATCCACTGAGAATTCTCACAGCATTGCTTAGCTTTAATGTAATTTAAGAGCAATTTGATAATTGACACCTGAGAAAAGCTAACAGGAAACCTGTGGAGAAGTCCTGCAAGCACAGCAACATAGAAGAACGCTATCTACGATGAACGTGGGAAAAAAAATCAAATTAGCGAACTCCTGATCGAATTTTTCATAATTTACTAAAGGAAATTTTCTTTCTTTCCAACCTTTGACACAAATAATCTACTCATAGTATTTATAATATGAAAAGTTCTTATCTTCCCAACTAGAAGGGTGCTTATGAAAGAGAACCCCTTGTTGTCGCCATTGATGGTGGTATTCTAATGAAGAAGTACAGATTTCAAAGCAGCACATACACCTTGCTACAGGTTGGCTGTAGTAGATGATTTCGATAAATGGACCTGGAATCGATTTCCTCCGAGAAAGTTCTTGAGGAAGCACAGGGAGGCGTAGCTCCGAGGCCAGTAGGTGAATAGACCATTTCTTTTTAGCCATATGAACAGATCAAAAGTACGGTGACAAATTGAAATCTCTAGTTTGCGGTACCAAGTTAAATGAACATTAACTTAGCTTCAAGCATGAATATACGAATTCTTTAAAAGAACTTCTAAGTTGTTAACTATTATAAAGAAGTCTGGTACTATTTTTTTTGGGGTTAAGAAGAAGTCTAGTTCTGTTGTTTTTGTGTTACGAAAGAAGTTTAGTTGAGGTCCTGACTCCTGATAGTGCAGATCAGCAATAATTACTTCTCTTCCAAAATTCACTCACTTGGGACGTATAAAATTGGTCTGATCGTCTTGAAGCGTTTGCAAAGGATTCCCAAACTCTCCAAGCAGTATATGGCATCTCGTGTGTTACCAAATCAACAGCTAACTACCCCAGCCACTTTTAACAGTATCTGGTTAAATCACTTGAATATTATATTTGGCGTATACATTCCCAAGGTTGCACATATTCTATATCTCTATCATCAAAATGTCAAAAATTCTTATAGTAGTCCTAGTTAAACAATGGAATTTTTAAGATTTGGGATTGTAATCTACTTGTAACAAGGCATTAAAGATTCCTACTTCATGTTATCCAATGAATCATTCATGTCTACACTACAAACCCAGAAAGAAAGATGGGAACATCAAATTTATTGAAACACTTCCATCTACACAACAGTTACGTCCAACTATTTTAAAAGTGATGCGTATAGCTTTCGTCTGTTGGAGACGATGACTTCGACAATACAGAAAGGCTAGCTATGAACAGACCAACATAATCTACAAGTGGGTTGGATCCCTTCAACCCATACAAGCCCAAGATGTACTTTAGCTGACTTGATCCAAATTCAGTCTTCATTCTTCTACGACACTCTAGAAGTGTTCCACTAGACCTACATTCCATCAGATTATAACAATGTTACAGCTGTCCAAATAACTGCCATTTGTTATTGTCAGAACTCTATGGTAAAAAACAACCATTGGATCAAAACAATAAAAGATCAATGGTCAAAAATAATAGTTAAAATTTGTATAAATGTACACTTTTATCAATAAAATAATCATCAAGCATTCTACATTCGTATTCTTTCATATTCTGGTTCTTTTCATGGTGTCAGGCCTTCTCCGACTAATCGTCTAATGGCATCCTCCACATCCTCTGATACTAGCAATATCACCTCCTCCACTGCCCCTCTTGAGTTTTCTGCACTTGCCAAAACTCTTTACTTCAATCTTCCCCTCAAGCTTGATCAACATAATTATTTAAACTAGAGGCCTCAGATCTTAGCTGCCATTAGAGCATTAGATTTGGAGATGTATATCTCTTCTGACCATTCTCCCCCACCAGCTATTTTAATCACCTCTGCATTTGATGCTTCCTCTCTTCCTCTTTCCACTCCCAACCCAGCCTATAAAGCTTGGAAACGTATTTATTAGCTCCTTCTTTGCTGGTTACTCACCACAATCGGTGATTTTGTGATTGGTCAAGTCAATCATGTTAGCTCCTCTAAACCGCTTTGACAAATTCTAGTTCAGCTTTATGTGCAGACCTCTCTAGCGAAGGTTCTGCAGATCAAATAGAGACTATCTGTAACATCCCGTCACCGATGGGATGGGTACAGTTCATTGCATTCATTTGTGGCATGTTCATGTATTATTAGTTATGTATAATTTGTTAAATTGGGCAATTATTGCACTGACATACGTACGTACATACATGTTTGACATTTCCCGATTTGATTTGGATAAATTGGAAAATTGGAGATAATTAGGTCAA
>JANSVB020000195.1:2051609-2065943 GCA_025504935.2 Erythroxylum haughtii
TAAAAAAGTTAAAAACGATGAAGACAATGGTTGACTGCTAGGGAACAGCTCATGTGCTTGCATATGATAAGCTCACGAGTACATGCTGAGGAAGGGAGATTGAAGTATCTTTTCTCGAGTTCTAATTCGATATATTATTCTGATCGTGTTGGATGTGCGAAGTGTGACATTGGTAAGGTCAAGAAAAGACCAAATAATGGTGTTTTAACAATACAAACCCTAATTCGAAATGGAAAGACTTATTCTTTAGGGTTAGCTCGAAGGACTTGAGATACAAAAATTCATCATTTCTGGAGTATGCCTTTAAGCTCGCTGATCATTCTCGTGGTCTCCTTCTTAAATTGGTTAATTTTTAAAGAGAGTTGAAGATGCTCTTTGATGGGTATCAATTGTCTGTTTATACCAAGCAGACCATCCATGGAATATTTTGCCTTTTCCACGAACTGTACATGCAACGACATAATGGATATTTGTTTCCTTTTGGCTTTGTTAGTTTATCTTCTTCATTATATTTAGAGAATAATCAAACAAGCCTGATCATTAGGGAATCTTTCCCTGCTTTACTGTTAACTCATATAATCAAAGTATATTGATTTTATGAGGTTTGAATATAACTTGTCCTCGCATTTCACAACTTTTTGTATATTTTGTCTCCACCTGTTACGCGACTTGGCTGATTCCACGTTATTTATGTGTAGGAAGTAACTTTTAATATTGATAGAATCTATAACTAAATGAGTGAATATTCAAATGTACGTAATAATTCATCCCTAAGATGATTTATTTGAAATTAAATAAAATATTCAATTCAATTCAATTAGTACTCATAAATTTTAATACGTTCTATTTTAAACGAGTAATTACTAATTGAAGCAATCTGATTTAGTTTTGATCTCACAAATAAAAAAAGGCTTTCTCAAACATAATTAGATTATTCCATTAAACCGTTACATTTTATACCGTTGACAAAATACAAGAAGCATTTGATATAAATTTCTGTACATGAAATATGTACGAGTGGCATTTGATATAATTATACTTCTGTCGGTGGGAAGAAGGTATATATAATCAACACAAACTCTACGTACCATCAGAGAGGTCCCACATTTTGTGATTTATTTATTAGCGTCGAAAGATTACAAATTTAATATTTTATTTAAGGCGTTACTATGAAAATTGAATAAAAAACTAAGCTATCAAAAAAGATGCTTGATTTTTATTTTTATGATTTATTCACATAATTTTTTACATGTCAATAATTTGATACGCTTTATTATCGAAAATAGATATTACTTATTTTTCTATAAAAAGACTATTTAGCAATAATTAAAAAACTTAAACGATTATGTTAGTTTAATTGTAAAAATTTTATATTACACCATTCAACTTTTAAGTTCAATTTTTAATTTTTCGTTTCGATTTATTTTAATAACTCTTGTTATTGAAAGTTGATCAATATATTAATTAATCAGTCAATTTTATAAATTAATAAGTTTTTATAAATAAAAAAATCAATGATTTTTTATTTAATAATCCTTATTTTCAATTAAACTTCAAATTATTCAATAAAGAAGGACAATATATTTTTTAATCATAATTTAAATTATTTAATATTTAACTAATTTTATAATGATATAATACTGATTGAATCTTTTAAACCTATTATTTTTAAATCATTCGGATTTAGGGCTAAAAATATACATGATGGGGGTATTAGTGGGAAGTGATGTGTAAAAGGAAAGGGGAGGGGATAATATGTATTAGGCGTACATAATGAGTTTTACGTAAATACACGATAAAAAGACAAATAAGTCCTTCAATCATCGAAAATGTCCCTCTCCCTATAATTTCAGACATTCGGGCCCCTTGAAGATGGCGTAGAGATCTGTTTCAAGCACATGCATCTGTTTTGTAGCGTAGTGGGCCCACCAACCCATTACTGTATCCTTTTGCTTTCATCGCAACATTGACCTCATCACTTCTTCTACACCGTCCGATCGTCTTATCTAACCATTTGCATTTGCTCGTTCGATCTTTCATCATCAGATCGTGCCGTTGTCATTATCCATCGTAACACTTTCATCGTGTTACATGTAAAATATATATTCTAAAGATGAAAAATACACTTTCCTTGTGTTGTAATGTTTTTTAATTAAAATTTGAAATTTATAAAGAAAGTTCAATTATTGACATGATTGAATATTTAATCTCTAATTTAATCTAAATTATTTTATTTTTATACATAATTTTTATTTAAAACTTACGTTTAACAAATAAACCAATAATATTAGTTGATTCGGTACTCATTTCTCGATATTAATTTTTTAACAGAAATTTTATAAAAAGTTTAAAATTATAAATTTAAAAATATTAAACCATAAGAAAGGCCACGACTTTAATCCAAATAAATAATTAATAAGCCTTCAAAAGTCTCATTTGAAGTTTTCATTTATGGTATTTTATTATAACCCTTGTACATATTAATTTCAAACACTCATGTAAATTTAAGACGAGGATTAAAGAATTAGTTGATAGAACAAAGTATAAGAATATTAAAATTTACCTAGCCAAAATATACACATCTTTTTCAAATTGAATTGAGTTTCTTAATTAATTTCTATTTTTTAGAGTTAACGTTGTGATTTCAAAAAGATTACTCAATCCAAAAATACCAATTAAAAAAATTTAATAAAATCAAAAGTATTATAAGAAGGTGGAAACAGCTAGCTAGGTTTCCAAAACAAACTCTTCTTAATTAAGCAATAATTAGTAGGGAAGTGGTCCATAGAAACCTTCAGGAAATTGGTTTCCATCTGTGCTTTATACCGTATTTCAGCATATAATCCATTTTCATATTATGTTCTATAGAATTATATGAACTATCATGCCGCTGTAAGGTTCCCAATCATTGAGAAAAAACAAATACTTACAATCTCAATGCAGAATCCTAAATATAATTATTTTAATGACGGACCATTAAACTTTAGGCTATAATAAAGATTTAGCTATAGTACAGTACAGTCTTTTTTCATGCAAGAAGTTTTGGGTTAATTAATATGATTCCATAAGGTTATAATTTTGATGGAAAAGAGTTCCATCACCCAGTCTTTACATATTTAGGAATATGCATTTTTGAATATTTCAACAGTACCCTAACATACAAGATACGAGAAGGTCCAATAATACATAACTTTCGAAATCTCCTAATCGTTTATCTATGTATGCCCATTGTAATGAAAATCATTTATGAAGTGCCTTGTAAGTATAATAATTATTTGTATTATTATTAGATGAAAGATTAAAAACTGAAATTCCAGGCTTCAAACAAAAGATGGGTTTTTTAGTTTGTAATTGTTTTACTCGTTAAAAAGACACTAATTATTTTAAATTACTTAAAATTATAATTTTAAATATTTTAAAAATATATCTTTATCGAACGTTTGTTTGTTGGGTTATTTTAATTAAAATCTTCATTATTTTTTCAATAATACTTGGAATAAAAATTGTTTTTCTAGATCTTTAACTATAACTAAAAACTAAACTTATGTATCCATTGACGCCAATTGCAGGGTGATGTGGATGGTAAAGAAGAACAGAGATGTATCTAAACATGGAATTATCTTGAGCGAAGAGAAGAAATCTAAGTTGGTCGAGTGATAGGACTACGACTAAGTTGTCACCTTCAATATAATTAATTTTACAGGTGGATTGGCATCCGTTTTGGACGTTTTAGTCTTAGTTGAGTGGACAAGGAATCTAATTTTACAAGAAGCTGAAAAGAGAAAGAAAAAAAATAGAGAACCGTTATTTCTGAAATGGAAAAACACGGTTGGTTATGGTAATTCGCAAGAACAAGTGGAGTTTATCAGAATTGGGAACACATCATTCTTTTGTAGAGAATATGACGAAAAACGATTTAATTCTTTCCACGTAATGATGAAACTTTTGCAAGTGATCATAACTTGGAAGGAATCGGCCCAAAGTGATTACATTTATCACTCCACGGTAATAAACATCCTTGAGATGAAATCACAAGTTATGAAATTAGGATGCTCCTTTCAATCATGAAATGGAAGTTGTAGCTAAAACAATGAACACTGGGTTAAGAAGAAAGGTATGGCTTAAACATCGACTGTGTACTGAAAATTACCCCTCAGGCCACATAACTTCTGTGCCCTTTGACGAGATGCAAGCAACTCTGCCCATGGAGAAAATAAAAAGCATAAGCTTTTATTCATAATGAAAGAGGAGAGAAAACAGAGTGACTTTTAACACCTTGTGACTGTGACTTGGCTCCCTTGGAGCTTAACTCCTATATTAATTCAACTCCCTTTCTCAGCTGATGCTTCATTTGTCAGCCTCTTTTTCAACTCTCTCCCTCTCTCTCTTCCAGTTTCTGCTTACATATTCTCAGCCAAAGCAAATCCATTGAAAACAAAAATCTGTGCTCCAGAGCTACCTGTTCTAGTTGCTGAATCTTGGTCTAGGAATCAGAGAAAAGTTTGCTGCTTTGGGAAAGCTGTCTCTTCATCCCTCATTGCGGGTGGGTTTTGCTTGAAATGGGGAGGCACTCTTGCTGCTTCAAGCAGAAGCTCAGGAAAGGACTGTGGTCACCAGAGGAAGATGAGAAACTTTTGAGGCATATTACCAAGTATGGTCATGGTTGTTGGAGCTCTGTCCCCAAACAAGCCGGTAATTTAGACCTCAATTTTTTGCTTTTCTTCATAATGTTATGTAGGAAAGAAGAAAACAGGAACTTATATTGATGGGATTGTTTGAATATTGCAGGTTTGCAGAGGTGTGGAAAGAGCTGTAGATTAAGGTGGATTAACTACCTGAGGCCTGATTTGAAGAGAGGTTCATTCTCAGAACAGGAGGAGAACCTCATCGTTGAGCTTCATGCTGTACTGGGAAACAGGTACTATTACTTCACTTCTTTCAAAACAATTGGTTCTTATTTGTGAATTCTCTTTCTTCATAAATTGTTTCTTTCTACATGATTACTCAGGTGGTCTCAAATTGCGGCACAATTGCCTGGAAGGACAGACAATGAGATAAAGAATTTGTGGAACTCTTGCTTGAAGAAGAAACTTAGGCAGAAAGGCATTGACCCTGTTACTCACAAACCACTTTCAGAGGTTGAAAGCGTAGACGACAAGAAGCAACCTGCTAAAGAGAAACTCTCTGCTTCAAGTGAACTGAACCTCCTCAAAGCCGATAGTTCTAAGCAAGGAGATAGCAGACAATCTTCAATTTCTCCGCAGGGTTATCGATTGCATGAGGAAGGTTCTCCGAGCTCCAAAACCATAAGTACTGGTAACAGTAACACCATCAACAGAAGTAGCAACAACAGTTTGATGGCACCAACAAGCAACAAGGAGCTTTTTTTGGACAGGTTCGGTACTTCCAACCATGAAACTACTACAACCAATTGCCAACCTTCGGATTTCATGGGACAGTTCCCTCTTCAGCAATTGTCAAATGCTAGGCTTACAACAAATTCAATTCCTTCTCTCTGGTTCCTACAAACCAGCAAGAGTTTTGACATGAATTCTGATTTCTCTTCCAGTGCAATGCCTGCCATTCTTCCCTCAACAACAAGTGCATTTCTTTCTACTTCTATGGCCTACAAGCCTTCTGTCAGTCTTTCTTCTGTTAACCCTTCAGTCCCATCATTTGCAACCAGCAGTTCTCGGTTCTGGGAAGCTCCAGCCAACAATGGTAATGGCAGTAGTGGAAGTAGTGGAAGTGGAGAAATGCAAAGCAGCAACAGCTTCTTTGAAAATACCATCTTTTCCTGGGGAATGGGGGATTGCAACTCAACAGATAAGGAGGGTCAAAACCATCTAATAGAAAGCCAACAGGAGGACATCAAATGGCCCGAATGCCTTCACAATCAATTGCTAATGGCTGCTGCTTTACACGATCAAAATCCTCAATCTTTAGACAATGAGATGAAATCAGAAACACATTTTCTGACAGGAAATTCAAGTGGTCTGTGGCCTCATAACCAGCAGCAACAAGAGCATATGCAAAATTCTGGTATGGCTCAAAAGGACATTCAGAGACTCACAGCAGCCTACGGACATATTTAGTTTGGAAAAAGGTGCCGGTCCAATTACGAAAAGAAACTAAAGAGGCTTGAACAAATGCTCCTTTCTTCAATTACAGGTGTGTGCCACAGATTTTCATATTTAGTTTGGAAAAAGGTGCCGGTCCAATTACGAAAAGAAACTAAAGAGGCTTGAACAAATGCTCTTTTCTTCAATTACAGGTGTGTGCCACAGATTTTTCTTCTCTTGTATATAGGCTTGATACAAAACTCATTCCTTCAATTCTCTCTGGTTTTCCAATATAAGTTGTGAGGGGAATATCCTTCTCGTCGGTTCTCCACTCGTGGGTTTGGGGTAGAATTGCAGAATAAGGCGTGTTTCAATCCGTGTCTTCCTTTTCCTCATGGATTCGCATCATTATCACACTTGTGCAGTTAATGTCATAAACAAGTCCACTGAAAAAGAAACATATTTTGTTAGATTTAATCAGGAAGATTGTTTGGCGAGCAAGTGGTCTTTCACATCTTACATGGAGCTCCAACAGCTTATCCAAATATCTCAGTTACAGCATAGAAAACTGAAAGAAATTAATGTGAAAGCCTCAAAGATTAAACCTTTTTTTTTTCTCCCATTAAAGGTTTCGCCAATTTTTGTTATCAAAAAGACAAGAGATGATTAATAATCACTTTCGCAACAGCTTTACGACTTTCTTTTCATTTCCTTTGATTTTTCAAGAAATTAGTAATTATCTGGCTGTCTTATCTTAAGACATCTTCTAAAACATCCTCCATAAGTTTGCTTTCCTTGAGTTGCAAGACTCGTGGAGCTATCCAACTCCGCGTCTCTCAATGGTGGCTCACGCGCCAAAACTTAACATACACGCGCTAGGATGCCTGTGCATAAATCCACAAGCAAGACGACGGGAGAGTTCATGTTGAAGGCAGGAAAAGGGAACCCCACAATTGAACTGAGAGTTGCTAACTTTCTGGTCCGTACAAAGAGATTGTGACCCCTGATCTAATAAGGGCTTTTAGTTCCTTTGAGACGGTACATTATAAGAAGCACTCTCATAAAGCAGGAATCTTCCGATTCAAGTAAAAGAATAGATCAATTCAGTCAATTTTATGGTGAAAATGCAAAGAAGTTGTAGAAATGGTTAATCAAGTGATTCTCATCTGCTTGTCACCATCTGACAGAGCTCTGCAGACTGTAGTTCTGCAAATATTCCCCCTTCAAGAGCTGTAAGAGGATCCAACGTTTTTACGATTCGCTCGGAACTAGTTGGGAAAATTGAATAGAAGAATATTAAGGGCACTGTATCTTTTTCACTTTTTTTTTTTCCTTTCGTTTATGCTCTGTTTGGGCGGAGAAAGATCACAACTTTACAAACTTTCTAGTTGTCAGCCTTTGAATGTATCCTTCAATTGACTTTTGAGGGATTTTGGTGGAGTACATGGTGGGAAATCAAGACCAAACTTGATACCAATTAGGAAAAAAAAATTATTTTGATTTGATGAAAATTAAGATTATTTTAATGGTATAAAATAATTAATACGTAAATTATAATAAAGTTTGTATTTTAATTTATATGTTATTATGAAACTTGATTATTTTTTGTCACATCTTTCGAAACATTTACGAAATTGATCTATCTCAATTATTATACCTGCACAAGTTTTCAACCTCTAACGGTATCCAAAGAACAGATTAAGAGAATTCTGTGACTCTTACAGAGAGTTAAGCAAGAAATGTTTGCTTCATAAAGCTTCAATCTATTTATAATAATTTTTGAACGTTTTATTAATTTAATTGAAATTAACTTCTTATTTCAATTAAACTTTAATTAAAATTACAAATAATTCTAACTAAATATCAATTATGTCTAAATAAGATCCAATATTTCATATTAATTCTTATTTATGAAATATATCATATTTAATCATAAAATTTATCAAATTTTACAATCCAAGTCCAACTTGATTAAAATATCTTTGCTTTCTTCAACCCATTCTTTATGTGAGATCCATTAGATTTTCAAACATGTTAATAATGATTATAAATTATAATTCTAATTTATAACTAGAATTAAATAAATTAAATTTTATTTTTAATTTATCTTTAGTTCTCCAATTAAACAATTTATAATCATAGATAAATACTAGCGTCTAGTAACACATTATGGCCACCCAAATATTTAAGAATGTAGGTGTAGTTTTGACTATCCTTTATATGCATGATTTTTCTATATAATTAAATAATTTTATCATATAATATTCTGATTAGACATAGAAGATAGAACATATAGTTAATATCTACTATATTTTGAATCCAATCATATTAGTTCTCCGTCATTAGCTATTGATTTAATTAATAACATTTGTAAATTATTTACAAAACTTCATTCTACCTTAGGCAAAGATTTCTTGAATCAATACTAATTGAGAACAACATAACATTCTCCCTATTTACTTTATGGTGATGGATCTTATCTTGGTCAAACAATTATTTTCATATAATTCATGCTACATCCAATGACTATCGATTGAATAACTTATAATTAATCAACAAATTTCTGGTTGGATCCTTGGATACTTGGGGACTTGAATTTTCGATTGCTTGAAGGAACATGGGCTAGGGATTCTAATCTGATGGTTCAGGCATTTATTAAATGGGAGAATAGATGCTGGGATGTGGAGAAGAATCAAGAGGTGTGCTGTGAGGAGGATGTGAATCATATTTTGAAGATTCCGTTAGGTTTGAGGAGTAGACAAGATAAATGGCTATGGCACTTTAATAAAAGGGGTAATTACACTGTCAAGTCTAGTTATTACCAAGCTCTTATTTTGAAGAAGGGTCCTTACGATGAGCGAGATGATATATGAAAGTTTTTGTGGAAATTAAAAATCCCTCCTAAAGTTAAAGCCTTCATGTGGAGACTTAAGGGATCTTCTTCCTACAAAAGAGAGAATATTTAGAAAAGGAATAGGTATTGACTCAAGTTGTGGCCATTGTGGAGGTAATGAAGACTATTTCCATTTTTTTTAGGCTGCTATGTAACGAGAGAGATTTGGAATGAATTTAGATTAAATTTTAGCTCTTTTGGGTCGAATATATTTACTTGTGTCTGCAACGCTTCCAAGACTATCCCCGTTGATAAAATAAGGAATGTTTGCATGGTCTTATGGTGGATATGGTGTAGCAGAAACAAATTTGTTTGGGAAGATAAGATCACGCCTTGCTCACAAGTTCTAGGGATGGCATCTTCATTTCTTCAAGACTAGGCAGCAACAAGAGGCCTTTATAACATGATTTCTATTGTATCCAGCATTCCTGTGGCTCTTCTCAATCGAATGGAATTATTGATTGTGATCCAAACATAGGTGCTTCATTGCAGTGGAGTTGCTTTGTAGATGCAACGTCCTTTCCCCAAACGAACAAAAGTGGTTATAGAGCAGTCGTAACATCCCGTTTCTATATCAAGGGTTAGAACCCTAAAATTTGGTACATGTGAGATCAAAGAGAGAGATTTAGAAAATGCATTTCATGCTCATGTATAATGACAGCATATATACACACGTGAATTGTGATTTTTGCACATGGAAATAATTGAACGTGCATTTATTAACAATTTTTAGGTATAATTGTTTATGAATGTGAGTATATTGAGAAATGTGGTTTTTATATATTGAAAATTGATTTGGGGAGTGTATAAATTGATTTAGAATTTTTTAGAATTTTTGGAGAAAATTTTTAAAATTGTTGAGTATTTTAGCTAGGAAAATTTCCAAGTGACAAAACAACTGCTAAATGGCAGTAGAATTTACTGTCAAATGGCAATGGAAATTTTTATAGATGACGTAGAAATTTATTAACAAGTTTCATTGAAAATTGGGAGACGATTGGAGTAGAAATTAAAATTGATTGAACTAAATAAGAGAACTAGTTTAAATCTATGGGAATTTGGGCATGTAGCAAGTGACAAGTGTCACTTGCCAAACCATGTATTAAGTCGTTATCTTTTCTTTTAAGACCCTCCTTATTGCCTCCCACGATGCTATCATGTATTAGAAAGACTATTAAAAAAGGTCTTATATTTTTGCTTACTTCTCCTCATTTTCATGGCTTTCTCCTTCTCCATAACTTTTGTTGCCAATCTTTATTCAAATTGAACCTAGCTCTCTCTCATCTTTCAATTGCCACTTCCTCCATAATGTCTTCTTCTTTTCCATTAGAAAAACCTAGCCTACCTACCTTCAAGATAAAGATCGTAGGATGCTTGGAAGTTAGGGCTAAGTGTTATTTTGAAGATTTGGAAGCTAAACCAAGTAAGTTATGCTTTAAATGTTATACGTATTGTTAAATGAAACTAGAATGATGAGAAATGTGGGGTTGATGAGTTGATTTTGTGTGTGATGTGGATGGTGAAAAATATATGTAAATATCATGTTTTTGTAATATATGAATAGGAAAATGAATATGTTTTGTTTTTGGATAACGATCAAATATAGATCATGAATTGATTTGTGAACGTATTGGATTTGAAATAGAGTTGAGAATGAGGAGTGATGAGGTAGAAAAGGAGATCTTGGTATGAGTTGTGTTATGTAAGATTTGGAAACAAAATTTAGTAGTTGAGCTGGAAAATGTTGCAGCAACATGACCTATGAGTATGCTTCTGTGTTTTATCCATAACTTGTTATGTAGTTGTTCAAATGAGATGATCTTTGATTTGGGTTTAATTAGAGACATAGGGATACATTTTGTATGAAGATATAGAATTCAAATTTTGTTATTAAGATTTCTAATTTTGACTTGAATTTGAGTATTAGGTGTAGGAGAAAATGCAGAAAAATTGGATACATAATGGGTTTTGTTCTGTTTTTTTGATGAATTAATGTAAATCTCTTTGGGTGTTTTTGTGATGATGTAAAATAAGCCCAAAGCTAAAGAAAGGGATTAATGTGGTGTCTACAAATGTCAAGGATCAAGGTGATAGTTAGAAGTGAAATGAAAGAGGAAATAAAGTTGAATATGTGCAGAAAATGAATGATGAATGCACATATATGTGTATATTTTGTTATTAGTGTTTATGATCGATAATGGGCTATAATTTGGTTATGGATGGTTTTTAGTTAAAAGGGAGTTAGTATAATGGATAAATGATGAGCATTGAACTAGAAATGATGGATTAAGCATGAGGAATTGAATGTTGTAAGTAAAGAGTTAAAAATACTTTGACCTAAAACTTCCATGAGTTTTCTGTACTAATATAGACATATTTTGACAAAGTTGTCTTCATGAAAGTTGTAGAGATTTCTTTAAGCTTTTCATTGATATAAAGTATGGAATTTTTGGACATTGGAGTAGAGAGATATGATTTTTATAAATTTGTAATGTTGTATAGAAGGGACATTTGGGACAGCTACATTATTCTAAAATTTTGACCCTTATATAGGCAAAAATTATTTTTAAGGACTTCATAGAAGTTATAGATCTAGAAGTCCTATTTAAAATAGTCTTTGAACAATCTTAAGCCGATATTTGTAGTAAAAGGTATGCCCATTTTATCAAACAGTGAAGAAGAAGAAAAAGGGGAGGAGGAAACGTCGCGATCGCGACCCACAGGTCCTCCCCTAGCCTGAACATGTTCCGCTATTTTAGTCATAACTTTGTCATCCCACCTTAAAATGACATGATTTTTGAAGCATTGGATTTATAACACATTTCTATATCTTAACATAAAAATTTATAGCTTGTGGTTTTGAATCAAAAAATATTGATTGAATCAAAGTAAGGGTATCGACTGGAAGAGCATAAACTGGATATTTTACTGAACATGTTCCAGTACTTTGATAATATCTTGATCTGTAGAATTCCAAATAAGATGAATTTTAATTTGGAGTAAACTAGAGATATACGCCTACAAATTGTCGTAAGAAATCAAATTTTTATTCTTTCTCTAAGATATTGAATTTTTGGATGGAAGTTTTGCATAGTACACTATTACTGAATGTGAACAACCCGATAATGTTTGTAGAATATCTTCCAAATTACTGAACCAAATTAAGTGATTTTGGTGTCAATGGAAAGCTAAGACATATAGGAACACTTTTCTAGAAGATAGTGTGACCAAATTACATCAGTTTCACTTTCTAATTGAATGCGAATAGAAGACCCAAAAGTGTGACTTTGAAAGATTCTGAAGTGAGTCAATGAGAAAGGAATGGAGATTTTAATGGTTTTAGTGAGGAATAGACCTAAGTATAAATTATACTTAGATGAGTTTTGATATGAGAATGTATTTGTGATGAAATTAATGGTAAATTACTCGAGACTGTCATGAACATGCATCATACCTATTTCATTTCAAGCATGTGCATTATTAAATTATGATTGTACAAATTGTGATGTATGTGTATCTTGCATAAATGAGTTATGTAGGTTAAATGTCCGCATTCAAGCGTTTCTAAAAATTGGAAACAAATGCTAATTTGGAGCATATTGTGAGTAGACCTAGATGGTCTTATTTCATTGTTTGTTTTTTCTGTTTAATTTTTGTATTAATTGACTACTGAATGTCGATATGAATGCGTCTTGATTGTTGATTCCGGACAGAAGATCCGATGGTTATGATGATTGATGAGATATTGAAATGCTGCTTGTATGTCAATAAGAAGAACTAAGTATACTTAATGTGATTGTTAGATGTGTTTTGAATGTGCATTTGCATGTAAGTAAAAGAGTGATTCTCAACTTAATGTTGAATGTCGGACTAAGGTCCGAGCATATAGGAATGAGATTGAATGGTAACATGCAAATGTGATTGATGCATTCCATTGTATGAATGCATCAAACATAATGGCAGTTGTGACCAGAGTAGCCAACGATCAGAACTTAAAGCTCAACGAATGAAAATGAGCCTCGAGCTCAAAAATGATTCAGAGCCTCAGGCTCAATGTTTAATGAGCCCTGTATCCTCCAAGTGGATAAGGGACAGTTATCAATGAGCCCTATATGTTACAGTTTAGGCATTTGGTCACAACAAAGTAACAAATAGAAAGTGAGTCTCATGTGCACTGCATATGCATAAAATGAATGATTAAGTGTGGAATTGAATGTAAAATGTGAAATAATGTTAAATGTAAATTATGTGTTATGTGACTGGGTGAGCCATCGATGAAGGTCACTCATTAAGTTCGCAAAACTCACCCAAAATTTGCAAATATTTTTCAAGACTCAAAAGAATACCTCGTTAGGCAAACGGGAGTATTCTTACAACATACAAGTAAAAGATGGAGGTCGGGATCAGTTCGCGTCTGCATTGTACTTTTTCCTTTTGTATTGAATTGTATAATTTCTGCAATTTTTGTATCAAATAACATATTCAGAAGCTTTTGCACAATGTGAATACAAATGTATTTATGTTGAAATTGAAATGGGCCTAAGTGGAAAGTGAATTTTCAATGAGTTGTATATTGATTGTTTTGCTATGATTGAAAATGTTTATGAAATAAAGTGAGTCCGATTTGGTTATCGATTTTTGCACTTTATGTTTGTGGTTTCAAAAAAAATTATCCTGAAATTTAAATGATTGAATGCTCTAGCATGCCATCCTCGCAGGGTATGGACTCGAATATCACTCATCGATGTCGGGTTCGGATCTTGCGAGAATTGGGGTGCTACATATGTGGTATCAGAGCCCAGAATTATTATCTTATATGGGCATTTTTGAAATGTGTGTCAAGTCACATGCATTTTGTCATGTCATAGCAGACAGCGGCAACTGATCCCAGTATGAGTCACATGCATGAGCATTCCTTAAGAGTTTGAGCTGTGAGAAGCACTGAGTGAAATGATAATCCTTCAGAATGTGAAAAAAAGAAAGTTGTGGATATGTAGAAATGAGAAACAGTATGTGGATAGATATGACAAATAAAGGTTCAACACACTTGTCTTGGTGAACATATTATGAATATGATATTAATATTGTACTGTGGTAATATATCCTCGAATGTGAAATAGATGCGAATACATTGTTGTGGATTGATTAAGGAATATATATATATGGTAGAAAAGATAAGATTTAAAGTGTATAAACAAAGTTAGATGAAAAAGTTGTCAAAGTTAAGTTGATTTGCCTATGTGAGTGCACGTCTGATAATGGGATCACCATGACAAGTGAAAATATTAAGCATATGTGTATGATATGTGTGGAGATGATATAGGAAGCAATCAGTGACTTATTGAATAATTGCTAATCATAGTTCCTATAATTTAATGT
>JANSVB020000195.1:2093553-2104845 GCA_025504935.2 Erythroxylum haughtii
TGCAATAACCCTGTTCCTCTATAATTAGAGGCCAGTAACATGCTCAGTCAGTGAATGCAATGCAATCCTATCAGTCTGTCCCAATTACCATACTACCCTTGCTATCAGTAACGGGATGTTACATACTATCTTCTCTAACATTCTCTTTTCGTTTCTTAGTAGTTTTTGCTTGATCTTTTATCTTTTCTTCTATTTTTGAGTTTGGAACTAAAGTCATGTGTGGCTAAATCTAAATATTTTGATTCAAAAGGATTCAAAACACTAATTGTAATCTCTTTAGGTTTTGGTCTAAACTTAGATTCATGTTATAATTCATATATTCTTATTTTGCATTCTTATATTTTATGAAAAATTAATACTGATTAATATGAAAATTTAATTTAATGTTGATTATTCTATAGTTATCTACAAATTCAATGATCCGTAATTGTCATAAAGGATTGATAAAAGTAACAAATAGGTTATTTATGAATTTACATATTTAACTTACAAGAAACAAGAAAACTAAGTTGAATAGTTTTAGCTATCTCAATTATTTATTTTAGGGTCTTGTCCTTTTCACTAAGCTTATTGCTACCATTTAATTGATATGGAATAGAATTATACCCAATTAATTAATGGTAAGTTTTGGTTTAAACGCTAAATTTGAACCAATTAATTTAGAAAATTTTGATAATTATTATAACTATCCTAATATGTTTTGGAATAACTGCTTGAATTATGAAAATTATTCTTTTGAGACCAATGATCAATGTTACAATTAGGTGGCATTTTTCCCTTGAATCGGAGTTAAGTACTCTTAAATTTCTTGCTTTTATATTTAGTTGATTTATTTTCATTCATTGTTAATTTTAGTAAATTAGTTAATTAATCATAAACCCCCACTTTGCTTTTGTTAATTGAAATTAAAAAATTAGTTTTAGTTCTCTCGATATTCGATATGGTTTTAAGACTACTATAATAATTAGAGAATTAGAATTAATTTTAAGAACTTCAACAATCCGATCAAAAATTTGGCGTCATTGTCAAGGAACTATTTTAGTTACTTAGTTTTTTTAATGTTATTTTACAATTTACTACTAATCTCTTATCTTGTACAAGTCTTTTTTCTCAGATAAGTGACTTGTAAACCTATAAATCGAAAAGACAGGCTGTCATTTAAAGAAAGAGACTAAGTAAGGAAGCGGTAATTCACTTCCAGACGTGAAAGTTGAAATAGATCTAACAATTAGTGAAGGTTCTAATTTCCAATAAGTTAAAGAAAATATGGCAAATCCTAACACTAGAACGTTAAGGGAGTTAGTTGCACCAAATTTAAATCAACAACCCTTATGCATATGATTTCTAAAAGTTGAGGTAGATTTCAAATTAAATTTTGGTTTGATTCACTTACTCCCTATTTTCTGTGGTCTTACAGGTGAAGATCCACATAAACACTTGAAATAATTTTATGTTGCTTGCTTTGGAATGAGGCCATAAGGAGTGAAAAAAGAACAATTTAATTTTAGATCCTTTCAATTGTCATTGAATGATAAGGAAAATGATTGTCTATATTATCTCCCCTCTAGCTCAGTGACAACATGGAATAAGATGAAAAGGTTATTTCTGAAGCAATTCTTTCCTACATCTTGAGCAACCAATATAAAAAAGAAGATATGTGAGATAAGAAAATCCACCAGAAAAACATTTTATGAATATTGGAAGAGGTTTAAGGAGTTATGTGTCAATTGTCATGCCATCAAATTCCTGACTAACTATTGATCTAGTACTTTTATGAAGGGCTATTGCCAATGGATAGAAGTATAGTAGATGTAGTTAGTGGAGGAGTTTTGGTAGACAAAACACTAAGAGAGACAATATAATTGATATTAAATATGGCAAAAAATTCTCAACAGTTTGGGACAAGGATGGATGAAGTTGTTAAGCGCGTGAATGGGGTAAGTAATATGAACCTTGAGGATAAAATTTCAGATTTAATTGTTCTAATTCATCAAATGGTTATAGTTCAATTGTAATCAACACAAGTGTGTAGAATATGCTCATTCTTTGGATATCCCATGGATATGTGCCTTACATTGCAATAATATTCTTTTCAAGAAGCTAACATAATAGAGATATTTTATGGTCAACCTCAATGAAAATATGATCCTTATTTCAATCATTATAATCCAAAATGGAGGGATCATTTAAACTTTGACAATATAAATCAAGGAGGGCAACAAAGATATCAATCTCATAACTTCAACGGACAACCTTAAGCACCTACATATGATCAATCTCAATATTCAAATTTAGGTATGTTTTTGGATGAAGTTATTAAAAAGCTTTCTACTAATACTTAATAATTTCAATAAGAAATAAGAGCAAACCTTCAAAACTTAATAAATCAGATCACTCAATTAATCACATCTGTTAGTAAATTGGAAGCATGGGCATCAAGAAAATTATCTTCCCAAACGGTGGTGAATCCTAAGGATAATGTGAGTGCAATGACATTGAGAAATGATAAGAAAATTCAATCTGGATCTTTCTTACTAATAGAGGTAGAAAACCACAAAAAAGGAGATAAGAAAGTTGAACCTCTAACTAAAGAATTAACAAAGGTAAAAGATGATTTATCTTCATTGATATCAACTCATACAGGTGTATCTCTTTTCCCTTGCAAGTTGGCTAAATCAAAAGAAAAGGAACATGAAAGAGAGATCTTAAAACCTTTACAAAAAGTGGAAATCAATATACTACTTTAAGAAGCCATCAAGAAAATTCTAAAATATGAAAAGTTCTTAAAAGAACTATGCACAAATGAAAGGAGGTTAAAGGATAAGAAGAGAATAATTTTGGATAAGAATGTATCAGCTATGATAAATAGAAAGTTACTAAAAAAGTGCAAAGATTTAGGTATGTTTACACTTCTGTATGTCATTGGTGATAAGAAAATTGAGTATACCATGCTAGACTTAGATGCATCTATTAATGTCATGTCATGTTTAATTTACTGAGCGTTAAGTTTGAATTCTTTGTAAGAAACTAATGTGATTATTTAGTTAGTTGATCGTTTTTATGTGCATCTTATTGATGTTATAAAGGATGTTTTGGTCCAAGTTAATGGCTTGATATTTTGAGTAGACTTTTACATCTTAAAATGGATGAAAATAATGTTGAACAATCAACTCAATTTTTTTAGGAAGGCCGCTTATGAAGACGACAAGACAAAAATCGATATGGATGAGGGTACTCTTTCTGTTAAGTTTGATGGAGAGATGGTGAAATTTAATATTGTTGAAGTAATAAAGTACCCTAATAATTTGCAATCTGTTCATTATATGGATATTGTTGATTCATTTGTGTAAGATGTTTTTAAAGAAGAAATTATTGATGATGAGTTAAGAGTTTAATGCTAAATCAATTATCGACAATGCTAATAGATTTAACAACTTTAAATGTTGAAATTACTATAACTCATAAGAAAATGTTACCTTTTATTTTGCAGGCTCTAAAAATAGAATTGAAGGTGTTTCCTGATCACCTAAAATATGTCTATTTAGGTGAAGAAGAGTCATTATCTATGATTATCTAAAAAAGGTTAACGACAGGGCAAGAGAAAGGCTAGTAGCAATATTTAAAGAGTACAAAACTACAATTATGTAGAAGTTTGAGAAGAAAAATCCCCCTCAAGCATAATGATGTTAAGCAATTGCAATTTTTGTGAGACAACTCAAAATATGATAGTTTTTATTAGTTTTTGTTATTGTTATATATAGTTTTCATTTTACTTTTTTTTTTAGAAGTTAGTTTTTTAGCATTTTCCAAAATTTAAATTTTGTAGGGCATTATCATGGCTTATGTAATTCAATTGTCATGATCAAAGACTTAAACTTTTGGAATACTAAATCTTATAAGGTGAGATCACGCCTTATGTGATTTAGCATTCTATAATAGAACTCTTAAAATTCTAGAATACTAACATTCATAAGGCATGATTACATCCTATATATGTTAGTATTTTGTTTGAATTTAAGGAAATATGAAAACTTTTAAATAAAAATAAAATAAAAAATATTTTTTTAAAAAATACTAAAATAAAAATTTAACAATAATAATAATAAACTATTCAAAATGATTTAACAAATCCTAATGTCTTTTGTTTCTTTTTTAGCAGACACATTAAACAGCAACCCCATAATGGCAAGCAGTGACCAGCCAACATCCACAACTCCTGTCTCGTTGGATGCACCAAGCTGTTTCAAACACCAATGTAGACGTCATCAACCACAACATTAAGAAGAACCCATCTCTTCGTAATGTTGAAATAAAATCTCATTTTTTTCTAGATTTATTTGAGTTATATTTATATTACATAATTTTATTTGCTTTAATTTTAATTTTAGTTATTACTAAGTTATTTTAATTATTTTCCAGAATAGTTTTTTGTTTATAATTGTTATAATTATAGGACGTTAAAAAGATACTAATCGAATAACGGTGAAACGGAAGTCTAAGGTGAATTCAACTGCACAAGATCATTTTTCCACATAACCTACCATAAACACCCATCGGAAGCGTGTTTGAATAGCCAGAGGATGAGATAGATTGAGAAACAAAAGAGACAATTATGTTCTGTGTCACATGATGCCTGCCTCTGTGTCCACTGAAAATATAGTACATCTCATTTCAGATGCTCACAACTCAGGGGACTCTTCTACTATAAGCTTTATTTTTGTTGATATTTTTTTGTGGCATATAAGCATCTTGTTGACAAATTGAGAACAATGTATGATTTAGGTGTAAGAGAGTGAGAGCATATATTATGATGAACTTTGTGATTTATGATTGAACTTATGAATACTATGATTCATATATTGCTTATTCTTTATAATAGCCTCATAATTTTCTAATTGTTGTTTAGAAATAATCCATAAATTAGGATAAATTTTTGGTTAATAGTTAATGCATGAAATAGATAAGCATGATTAGTGTTTTTCATTAAATTACTTAAAGTATCCTATTCATTTTGTTGAATTAAAGTTTGCAAGATGATGCATTTTGAAACCTATGTGAGCTTTAGAGCTTAAGAGCATTTAATCACCTTTGTGCTCATACATTTCTTTTTGTTGTGTGATCAAACATAGTTTGATTATGCCAAATTTTGTTTTCTAATACATGTTGAGAGTACATTTTTGATGAATTTGTGCATAAAGATGATAAGGGCACTTAGGATAATCATTATTGACCTAAACAAGGCTACTTTATTTTTTTAACCATAGAAAATCAATTTGAACCTTAACCTTTCTTTTCTTGAATACTAACCTTATTACCAACCAATTTTACCCTAAATTGAAGGAATTGTATCGAGCTTATTTGCACAGAACTTTGACTATTTCCATGAAAAGTAAATTAGTTGATTCAAGTTGCATTGTTTTGATTTTTCATGTTTTTTACAGAATGGGCGAGAAGTATAAGAAAAAAAGACAAAAAAAAAAGAAACCCCCTCTTTAATGTTTTTGTTTAGAAAAAAAGACAAAAAAAGGTGATTGAAAAGGATGATATGATTGATTTAAGTTGAAACTAATATGGATAAGTTTATATGATTTCTTTCAATTTGTTTAACCTCAAAACTTTTTTTTGTCATCCCTTACCTAAGTCATGTTACAACTCTTATCAAGTCCCTTTGATTTATGCAATAGGTTCATTTTTGTTAAGTGGTGGATATAATATTCATAAGCAAGCTCATGGAAATAACTCGTTATATTTTGATTTGAGAGCTTAATCATCCCTAAACTTTTTGAGTGTATGAAGTAAAATCCACGAGAGGGTATCAAGTATTGTTTCATTTAATTTTGATGGAATTGATGAGATGTTGTGTTTTAATTCTAAAAATGAGTCTTATGAGTGCTTGTTTTCTCAGTTGTTATTTTATCATAAACCTTTAATATGTATTAGCTTTCAGGATATTTTTCGATAACGTAAAAGAAGATGAAAGGTTGTTATAAGGATGATTAATTTATTGAATTGATGTATGCTTGCGGACAAGCAAAGTTTGATATGGGGGAATTTGATAAGATTTATTTACTTGTGTTAATTGGAATTATCTCTTTTATTTTGGCTATATTTTTGTGTTTATAAAGGAGAACTAGTATTTGTTTTGTTTTAGGAGATGACAACTGTAGATTGTATCAAATTAGAGCATTATTAGTCAAAATCTCAAATTTTGGAAAAAGTGGACAGATGACTGCAATAGATAAATGGGGCTCACGCCTAATTGCAAATTCACTGCAAGCATTAGAATTCAAGTAGGAAAGTTATTTCCATCCCTATTATGTAAGGATTTGGATTTGTTTCAAATAAGGGCCTTTGCAAGAGAGAAGTAAACTAGGCTTCGAGTAAAAAAAAAAAAAAACATGTTGACCATCTTCTCTAACATTTTCTATTGGTTTCTTAGCAATTTTCTCTTAATATTTTATCTTTCTTAACCATCAATGTAAGAGTTACAAAGTTTTTTCAACTTATTTTGTGGATAATGTTTAAGTGTTTGGTTAAGGTGATTGAGATGGAACGATTTAGAAAACAATTCGAGATATGCAAAAAAAATATGATCAAGCTTCATAATAAAGTACGAATAAAGATTTATACTTTATTATGATTTAATTGTTAATCATTTTATATAATTAAAGTGATCTTGACTTTTGAAAAATAAAAATTCGAAACAGTTTTGTAATTATTTCGCTGCGGTTAGGATCTAGTCTTGTCCCGATTTCCTATCGGTTGTTGTTACATAGGTAAGAAAAAGATAATAACCACTTGTTGATTTTCAGGATTAGATGCACAAGATTCAAAGTTTCTGGTTAACTATTGAGATACATTGTGCATTTAGACATAGAGAAGGACATTGGAAACCTGATAGAGAAGGAAAAATACAAGTGTGTCCCCAGATATAGAAAACATTTTCATGGCTTAGAAACTCTTCCAAGTATTTCCCGATTGGAAAGGCAGCCGAAATTATCTCATTTGTCCTATAACGAATTGAAGAGTTGTATAAAACCTATGCTTTCCATTGTCTGAAGAGTTGTATAAAACCTATGCTTTCCATTGTCTGTTCTTAGCGTGAAATGGATGTACAATTATATTATTCGAATTTCAAGAACCACATATCCAGCACTTTTAGCAAGTTTATGCAAATTCTAATCATCAACACAGTATTAAGTGCACATGCAATTATTGAATATCGGGCATAATTTAACTAAACGACGCTTATCCAAAATGCGGCTTAAAGACCAAGAAGGCCTTATATTCTACACGTGTCATTAACCCAGTTCATCAGCGGGAGTGTGACCTTACGAACCGTCCATTTCCATTGCGTGGACAAAGCTGGCTCGTGCATATTTTACCGATTCTTTTGTAAAATATCAGAGAACAGAGGATCCCAAGTACAATTCTATATATTTCAGATAACCTTTTCGGAAGGAAAAAATAATAAAATGGAGAAGGAGTCCTGACTCCTGAGAATTGACACTTGCTATAACCCATGCGGTGGTAGGGTTGTGTTAGTGCCACGTGGTGTCTGTGACGAATGCAATGCCAGTACTGAGTGGGGCTGAAAGAAAAAGGCGAGTCCCACATAAGCCAGGAAGGAGGTGTGACAGAGCCAACCACACCTTCCTTCCCTGCTTCCTCCATCTAATCTACTCAGCCAGTGGTCTTGGAGAATGAAAACGCGGACAGCTGTCGAACAAAACACGGTTGTATATCATACAATCATCAAACTAAACATCGCTGTCAAAATCCAACGGAGTCCCGTGGGCTATCAACACGGCCCCACTCTCTCGTACCTTATCCTCTTCCCCCGCCCAAAACTGCCACTCTGGTTTATTGTAGTAAATACTAAAATAGCCTTCACAATTGCTAAGTTACACTTGTCTTCTTGTGCTCTCTTCGCACCACCAACTTAACTTAGCTACGAAGTTGCCGGGGACGTAGATAATGTCACATCTAAATTGACAATTACTTTCTACAGGAGGATTTCGATCATTATTTTTTAAATTAAAAAGTCCCAATTTCATAAAATTTGAGTTTGAAAATTTTTTAATCTATGTTTTAAAATGACATGTTTAATTTTAAAATATCAATTTATTAAATGATTTTTTGGGTATTCTATTAAAAAGAAAATAGGCAAAACCATTTTAGTTTTGTAAGCGCCAGCAGATTCATTAGTTGGTTGTCACTTCAGAGCTCAAAAGAGAAGAACAGTTAAGAAACATATAAAAAACATGTCTTAAGATGCTGCTTTTCTGTCATCAACAAGAGCTGAGACTGTGCGGAGAGAGCGAGATCAAAGACAGGAGTGATGGGGTGCATGTGGAGTTATTAGATAGTAGCAGTAACAGTTCTATGAGTAGGCACAATCAAACGACCAAGTGATAGGCATGGCATGGACCATTTCAATATATGTTTCGATCATGTCTGTGTAATCGAGCAGGAAGTCTTTTTCTGTAGTTGGGCCACTGTTGAGTCTTGGTGACCCATCTACTAAATTTAATTTAATCAAATTATTCACTTCAATACAGCAATTATATCCTACTACGTGTCACTCGTCTACTGGAGGTGGGTCCCCGTTCCTTGGAATTTGGACTTTGGCCCTTTTCGCCTAACTAATGGAAAGTTCTAAATTTTAATTTTATAGACTATTTCATGTACCGAATTTATTCACCGCACATACTTCCATAGAAGGGATCCAATTACGTTGTCCTTTCTAACACTTGCAATTCAGATACCAAAACATAAATCTAATGAGACTTGCACTGCTTGTCAGCCCTTTTTACTAATTTAGTGAGCTGAGATGACTTCCAAGTATGTCCAACCTTCTTCTGCCTACAAAACTCTCCGATTACTTTGATTTCCCAAATCAACTTGATCTTCTAGTTATAAATGATTAAAACCAAAACTCGGGTCAAGATTGTGGCACGTGGCACTATATATGAAAGGGTTGTTAGGGAAAATCAAAGAAGATGGGTATAAATACATAATTAGGTTGAAGGATTGAGTTTACACACTAACCTTATCAACGGTTGATTCATAGAAAACCAAAAGCCTCTGTCTATCTATCGAATGCGATATCGTAAGTGACCCTACGCTCTCTCTTCTGCTTTCCTTTACTCACTTTACCTTCTCCCACTTGTATTGTATTTCTTCTCTCTTATCTCTAAATCTAACACACACGAGACAAGACACAAAGTCACTTACTCGTTTAATTTCGGTGGTTGATCGTTTGTTTTACGTCAGAATTTGTTTTGGGTTTAGAGTCATGGCTTTGGACGAGAGCGTGAACATGGTTTCCTCTATGCAAGATGATGATTATGACCAAGATACCGATGATGGGTACGACCGACAACCTCATCCACACAACCTCTCCAGGCTGTCTGTGTGCACCAGCTCCCTGTACACCAACGACGACGACTTCGATGTCGAGGACTGCGATGTTATGGGGATGTCACTGTCCAGGCTGTCCATTGAAAGCTTCGACGCCGACGAGGAACTTTCTGACAATGAAAAAGTTGGCAAAATCAGCATGCTTGACCTCTCATCGGAATCCGATGAAGAGCCCGGTTGTTACTCTCTTCCGACGACCCCGCCTCGCCGGAGGAGTCGCCGTGGTGGCGGTTTGGTGAACGAGCGGTTGGTGGTTGGTCTAAAGGAGTACGCTAGTGAAAATGAAGCGCAGAAGGGTAGTGTCACGAAACAGAAGACGAGAAAGAACTCGAGGAGGAGGGCTGTGAGAGAGAGGTGGGTAGATAATAAAACGAAGAGAAAAGACGAAGAGTGTTGCTATGTGGGAATGAGCAGTTATGGGCATTGTAACAGTTTTAGTGGGGAGAGTGAAGGTGGTGGACTAGTGGTGATAACGAGGCCGAAAGGAGGAAGAAGGTCACTATGCATGGACTTGGAGGAAGTGAAGGCTTGCAGAGACCTTGGGTTTGAATTGGAACACGAACGCATGTTGGAGATGCCAAGTAGGGTCTCGCTTTCAGGATCTACACTCGATACAAGTAGCGGTGGCAATTCGCCTATTGCCAATTGGCGTATCTCTAGTCCTGGTTAGTAGTGTGCCTGTACTATCTACTCTCACCTACTCAGAAATATAAGATTAATTTCTCAAGTTAGGATCTTTGTACCGAGATTACAATCTCTGTACCAGTCTGTTTCCTGTTCTTTACCACTTACAACATGCAGATTAAGTTCTTTTGCCATGAACTTGTGTGATTACATTGTTCGATGTCCCTTTTACCTGTCTCTGATTCAATTATGCAACTTTTATCAGGTGATGATCCTCGAGATGTGAAGGCTCGTCTCAGGGTTTGGGCACAGGCGGTGGCTCTGGCATCGGCATCGAAACACAGCTGTGTGCAAGGGTTGTAATCACAAGAAATGCATACTTCTCAATTTTTGTCCTCTTTTTGTTTTTTTGGGTTTGTTTCCCTTCACTTTCTGCGGTCCTTTTCTTTCTGCGGAACAATAGATTTCTTGTTTTCCTTTTGGGTGGTGACGGTGTGTGTGAAGTGGGAAGCTGGAGTTTGTTCTATATGGTTGTTACACAGCCCTTCTTACTCTTCTGTACATGTTTTTATATCCTGTAAATATCACACGAATGGTGATTGAAGGCTTGATGTTAAGTTACCTATAGGCAGGATTTTGTTGTATCACTAATTCACTTGGATATTGTCGTTTGTTGTTGGATATCGATTGATTCGATCATGTATAGAACTATACATAATTTCATTGGATACTGGAGACAAATAACAAATTACGAGGTTCCCTGAAAATGAGGTGGACAGTTATCAAACTGTTCAATCGTTGATATATACTGAAGGATTGAGATCCTGGACTAATCAAGATCATGCAAAACAACCCTTGTTTTTCATTTACATCTCTTCCAAGCTGAAAATTTCTTCTTTAAACGCCTTGAGCTTATCAAATCTAACAAGCACAGATCTTAGATATAATCTCTTCAGAATCCTCCCAGGGGCAAAAGTTAAGGGCCGCTGTACAGGTTGAGAATGAATGTTCACAATCTCTCTGTTGTGGCTTAAACTACGCAGTTATTCATGTATAGGTGAGGTGGTTGTGCTAATGTTACCTATTTTCACATCACTAGACCTCAAGAATAGAATTAGTAAACAGCAAGGTGCATAACGACTGATAACATAAAAAGAAGTATAAAGTCTTCTTTGGTAGAAATGAGAAATTAGCTGGGTAGGTGTAGGTGACATTATGTGAAGCTTGGCCTCCTTATGACAGGCA
>JANSVB020000195.1:2132822-2146773 GCA_025504935.2 Erythroxylum haughtii
AAAATGTATGTACCTTGTCGATGGATTTTAGGAAAATGATCTTTGAAATTTTTTGATTTAATCCAAAAGATTCATTAGGATCATATTTGAGGTAAGTCTTTCGACTAACAAAGTCTTTTAGCTACTTGTTATTTTGTTGCGCACTGGAAAAATGGTAATTATAAGTGTAAACATAAAAACATCTAAAAATGTGTACATAAGTTTATTTATTGGAAAACTAAAGATGAGAAATGTGAAAGCACCAATTTTTAAAATCTGCAGCTTCTTGTATTAAAGGATCAATGAAAATTGTAGAATCATGCCATATGGATAATGCAACACTTGAAAATTTTAAATTGTAAGCTTAAAAGGAAAAAAATAAAAAGATAAATATAAAAAATAATAGTATGACGAAAATGAAAATAAAGTTACCATTATAAAAGTGAACTTTTAATCTACAACATATAACTACTGGATAAGTACATAAGGCCTGTACAATTTGTTGGCTTTCATTTGCAACAAAAGTGTCCCACATTGATAGTATAATGGTTTGTTGTCTAATATAAAAACGAAAAATGTCAAAAGAATCAATTGTTATTAGAGTTCATTAGTTGTAGAGAATAATAGGGAATACAACATACCGCTTATTAGCAAGAAAGAATTTTGGACAGTCGAAACTTTGTCATCTTTATTGATGCACCTCACATCTAAAACTTGAATAAAGACAACCAAAATATCTATCATATGTTAAGGATAAGTACAATCAGGTGTAATGGAAGAAAAATAGTTGTTGAGAGAAATAGGTAAAAGATCTAACCAACTAATTTTTCCTTTTTATTGATATACTTTATGAGATCCGTAAAGAATGTATAGGTGAATTTGCTTGGTTGGATGTTGTCATTATCAGTTACAGGTTCGACAACTGTGCAACTTGTAATGATCCATTGAATATTCAAGTCTTCAACTTGGAACTGAGGTGGAATTGGCTTGAGAATGGCATTAGAAATGATATGTTTTTTATAAGGTTGCAAAATGGGGCTTATCCTTTGGATATCATTGTTAAATATGATAGCTTCAATGCATTTTCCCTGTTGAAAAAAACAAAATCCAAAAAAAAGATAAATTTTTCTAGTGATGGAGAATAGTAACAAATTCAAATTCCGACACATTGAAATACTAAAATTTTAAACTAAGAATGGTAACAACATTTTATAGAAAAGGGCATAGAAATAGAAAAAAACCCGAATATTTCTTGAATTTAATAGTACTGTAAAGAGATTAATAGAAATTCTATTTTGATAGTCAGGTCAACTATTATTTTTTAAAGTTAGTGCAAAAAGGAATATGTTGAATGAAGAACGTATAATTGTTATACCTTTGAATAAAAAAAGATAAACTTTTGTCCCTTGGACAACTTGTTATGTGATATAACAATTTTTTGTTTTTTTTGGACGGTTACTTTGCATGACCACCCCTCAGCTCCACATAAATATCCTTAATCAATAAATGTTTCTCCATCCTTAAAAAAATTGGTTAAGAAAATATTTATATATTAAAAATTCATTTTGTAAGTAGAATGAAATGAAATATACCTTTTACTTATTTTATATGTTATAACTTAAACAATTGAAAATTTTCATGGAATACAAAATTCCTTATTTTGAGATCAAAATTTGAAGACTTAAAAGTATTGGCAAAGCAACATACAATTGTCCATGTGAAAATACGGGTTGACGAAGATAATTTCCTTTATAAGCAAGCATTTGACCCTGGGACTTATTTATGGCCATCGCGAAACATAAACGAATAGGGAACTGTGTTCTTACAAAAGGAATCCCATTCTTTTCATTTTTAGAAGACTGTAAAGGAATCCTGGAGATGAAAACTTTTTTTTTTCTTTATGAGGTCGAAGAACAATCTCTACAAAAATTATGTGCTCTTTTAATTATCTACATATCAATTTTGTGCCATTGCATAAACCCTATGTTAGATTAAAAATTTTTAGAAGCATGATTGGACATCCTTCTTTCAACAATAATCTGTGAGGAGGCAGGTCTTTAGGATTTAGAATTGAAAAAATCATCATAATGCTTGATGTCTTTGGTTAATTATTTGTCAAAACTTACAGATGAATGTATATTTTCGAGTAATTTATTGATCATCATGTCATTAATTTCATCAACACAATTTTTTGTTGGGCAGAATACGCATCTATTTATCATTTAATGTGGATCAAATGAATATACTTAAGTCAGGGCAGATGTTTTCAAATAACTTGGTGAAGTGAAGAATGCATTTGAAAGACGTTAAAAAAGATTTTATAAATGATAAGATATAAAAAGTATAACACATTGAGAGATTAATCTTTGTTATGATAAGGAATAACCAGTTGTTTGGGTAAGCATATCTAATCTTGCTCGTCAAGAAGTTCTATACCTTCTCCTACTCTTAATAAGAAATCACAAAAAGCTGAATTTGATATAGCTCTCATATTTAGTGTTAAAGATAATTTACAAATATGTGGCCAGAGATGTAAATTTACAAGACTCAAAACAATTAATTATTTTTAATGGCCTGGTCTATAATGGGTAAGGTTTGAGGAAAATCTCCACCAAAAACAAGAATCTTTCCTTCAAAAGGCTTATTAGACTCCATGATATCTTGCTGTAAATCATCAAGTGCTTAAATGGCTTCTCGTTTTGTGATTGACGTCTAACAACATATCATAACTACCCAAATATCAGGTGTCAAAATTGTTTGACTTAACCTGTTCATGCATAGTTGTTATGTATAATTTAATTCTTTCAACGTCCAATATTTCAATTAGACATAGTATAAATATAATGTCTACTCTTTTAATCCAATCATGTTCATTTTTGCTAATTAATAATTGAAATTTGAAAATGTCTTTTTAAATGTCAATTCACTCTGGCTAAAAAATTCCATAGATCACTACTAATCAGAACAACAAAATATTCTCTTTAATTACTTTAGATTGACGAATTTTTTATTGACTTACTCAACTATCTTTATATAGTTTATATTGTATACAAGTACTATCGACTGAATTATCATAGGGCGTTTTATAAATAGCATTAAAACACATTAATTCTCATACGAGATACTGTAGTAATCTAAAGTCTAATGATCAATTATATAACCATCATTATGAGAAAATCGACAGACGTATAAATAATATTCAAATTGGGATTCTCATAGTCGAGTTAGTTCAGCTACTTATTCTTTAATAATCACCCACACATTATTTTAAGTATTTTCATACTTTAATTTATGAAATCAGTTACTTTCTTCGTAAAATAGAAACATAATGTGTGCTAGTTTTACCGTTTCAATAATATTTTGTCTTAATGAAACTACAACTAGAAACATTTAGGAAAAATACATAAATGTAAATTGAATCTTACAATTATAATCTCATCATAATTTTAATACATAGTAATTATTCCAGAAATTTTATCTTTAGTATTAAAATATCAAATGTAATTAACTTAATATACAAAGATAAAAAAAATGTCTTTTATTAATTAAATAATAATTTAATACATCAAATTGCATCCCAGTTACAGAGGTATAAAATAAACAGCAACGAGATCTTATCGTATGTTGGTTGCTTACATTATTGGATATGTACGAGAAGCTTAGATTTCTAATTAAATATTAAACTCATCTTGTCTCGGCGGAAGATGATAAATATTGGTAACACTTGATGAATTTAAGTTACAACGTTTCACTATCAATTGTTAAATAACAATTAGGAATTTCAATTTCAATGTAAAATGTGTCTTCAAATTCAAAAGCGCTATGATGATTAACTGATAGTTTAGATTTTTGCACCCAAAAAAAAAGTATTCTTTTACAAATGTTTTTTAACCGGTGAAATTCAATCACATCCAAATAAGTGCTATGGTTAAAAATGCATATGCATGTGATAAGATCATGTTTATCTATATTTAAGTTTCCTTCAAGATCTATTAAAACGATGATCATATAATTAAGTTCTTTATGAAATAGGAGTCATTAAGCTAGTATGAAAGTTAAATTGATCCTCAAATAAAATTTATTCATTTAAACATCCTCTCTATTATATAGGGATAAGGTTATGTACTATCAGACTCTCCAGATCCTACAATTAGGTGTAATGATGATGATGCGATAAGTAGAATAGTTTAATATTATATTGATAAGAGGCTGATTCCTCATAAAAATTCAGAAAAGATTTCAGTTAACAATATTTAATTTTTTTTAAAAAAAATGGTTGTCTTTTTAATTTCAATTCAGAATTACTTAAATATTAAAAACAATCAGGTCAAAACTTAAGTTTTGATAAAAGTTTTAAGAATAAAAATGTAAGTTCCACTTTATTCTTCATTAATTGATAGTAGAATTTTAATACAATTAAACAGGAGGAAGGAAGGAAGAAAGGAACAAAGAACGCCAATTATGTTGTTGCCTTGACCTGCCGTGTTTAGAATACACATATATACCAAGTCTTAGGAAGAAACAAAGAACGCCAATTATGTTGTTGACTTGATCTGCCGTGTTTAGAATACACGTGTATACCAGTCTTAAATTATAGTTACCTGTTTTACTGTAGACTAGAATTGTAGGCTCCATATCCATTCCATGAGTTGATCTTACTTCTTCTTTGTCTTCTGTACTGTTAGATGTTAACCTCAGCTCATAAACATGGCTTAATCTTGAAGAACACGGCATTACGACCTCGACAGGGACGCACGCGTAAATGGATCACCACCGCGGCTAAGGTGAAACAGTCAAATTTCCTAAAATGTAGGTATTGTACATGCCGCAATCCACGGTGAACGGAGTTCAATAATTAGGAGACTCCTGAACTAAATGATTGTTGCAGAAGAATCCCATTAATGATTGGACTGTAAAGGGCGAGGTGAGGGGTACAAAAAGGTCTGTACATACGGCATAAGATTCTCTATCCTAATACAAAAAAAGCTTAAAGCAAGCGGAGTAGATAGGATACATGATGTATTGTACTCTCCTCTTTTGTTGCTTCACAGTACACTACTCCATCGGATAGTTTTTGAGTCGATTGGTCAAACCTCAAATTGCTGTCACTCTGTCCTTCAAGGCGCTAATTTTCTCCTTCTTTCTAACTCGGATGGCTTATGGGTCAAGAGGGTTGAATTGTAGCATGTACTTGGATTCATTTTTTCTCTTAAAACAAACGGCTTTACTCCTTAATTATTGCATCTCTTATTGGTAGTAGTGCACTGCCATGAATTCAGCTCAATCAAACCTAACATTAATCAACGTTTATGGAAATCTATGCTTTGGTAATGCATCTTAAATGCTTAACGAAAACACCACACGTTTGGTGTGACAATTTATGGATAGAATGGTCCAACACTCCTCACCATATCAAAAATTAATAATTTGCTAATCACAAAATTTATCATTACCGATCTGCCAAGTCCTTAGAACTTTGTTAGGGCCTATCTAGAAATGCTAAATGAAACCAATGGAAGGGCAACTCTCTGCATCTTGGTTTTTCGTTGATGTGTTATTGTGTTAGCCCTGAAGGGGTATGGCTCGATGGTTGAGAGCGGTGCTTGATTTTAGTTAGGTTACAGGTTTCAGGTTCGATTCTATGCTAGTCTCTCTTGTAAGAACTTGGGGCAGCCGGGGTTTTACCTGTAGATGAAGAACTAGTTAAACCCTCAATGATGAGGTGTGCTAGCTTGACCTGCCTATAAGGTGGTGGGTTAATTAGACCCTCAAAGAGGTGTGCCCGCTTGAACAATCTACGAGATTTCCTCGAATTAAAAAAGAAAAAAATGTGTTATTGCGGCCAATAGAAACTAAATAAAAAATGGACAGGGACACGAAGAGAATGCCTTGAGAGACCGGTGAATCGGTGATTGCAAAATAAAATATGGAAAAATATATATATAACATTATTGGCTTAGACTGATGCGCACTCACGACAACCATAGACTTATTTAATATCATAGAGGACAGTGGCACTCAATCGGCGTTGAAAAGGGAGTATAAGGCAATGGCCTGCCCTTGGGAATCATCATTTAGTGGATTTGGTTAAAGTCAAACATTAAGGAATAGGTGGGTTTTGTTTTGGATGCTGTTCTTGCATATGTTCGTTGGACTTAGGTGCCCATATCGGTAAAAGACAGATTATATTCTTATTTAATTAGTTGCATGTTTTTATACTAATAATGAGCTTGTTTTGTTGGGTGATGTACATTGGATTTAATTTTTGAATATTATATAATTAAATATATATATTATGATGTTTATGTTCTATGATATAACTCGTAAATATTTAAACTCAAGATCATAGTTTAAAGCGATAATATTAATAAATAATATTTATCAAATTTTTTAATTCAATATAAGTTGTTATTTAATTTGATTTTATCATTTATTAGTTAAATTATCTCTAATGCTTATAGTTGAGAAAAAAAGACTTTAAATATAATAAGTAATTAATTTAATCAGATATGTTTCAAAATAAAACCAAACCCATCAAGACCACCAAATCCGTTATTTATAATTATTTTTATATAGTGAAATTTAAAGTAATTATCCTTCTAAATTATTTTATATTAAATATTAATTTTTACAAGTTTAAAATATTTTATTTTTAAAATTGAGGTGATTCTTTTTTTTAATTTCCTACCCTCCCAGTCCAGACCATTTGAAAACCCCGAGAAGGAGACCCTCTCCTTGTCCTCTTGATGAATCATGAACTCTACTTTGATCGTTCATCGTTACACCAAATCCCGAGTTCTCACGAATTTAATTATTAGCATAATAAGCACTTACTAAATCAAAAACCCACATTTCTTCTATTACAATCTCCTCCTTTTTCACTGTTTTTCCCTCTTAATCTTCATAGCTTCTCTATGTATAAGCTCCTACCTGTCGTAAAACATCCCTCTGGGTCTTCTTCTTCTCCTCTCATTTTGGGTCTCTTTAATTCTTCTATTCATAAAGTGTCATAAAGGATTTGGAACACTTGTCCATGTCGGAGTGATTGAATCATGCGGGGTGGTATTGTTTTTTGTTTGTTTTTATGAATTTGGAGACTCTGTCAGATTCCACAAAAAACTAAATGGGTTCTATGTCTTCGTTTGTATCTGATGTGTTCCATTTATTGCTCCTTTGAGACCGTACCATAGATCTGTTTCCGACTGCTCGATCCACTGCTTTATTCACGCTTAGACACTCTCTATCGAGGTCAGATCATGACATTTCACACTCTATAGCCATTGCCTTTCGCCCTTCATATTCTGTTTTTATTAATGGTTATGTCCAATTTATAATTGATGTTCAAAGTCAGTTCCTTTTCACTAATTTATTAGCCGGGGTTTCGGGGTTTTAGTTGTAAGCGGGTTAGTTCGGCTTATAACATCAGGGTTTTGGGTTTTAATGCTTGGAAGTAATATAGTTTGATGATGTATTATCAACTGAAAAGTTATGAGGTGGTTGAGGGGCTTAATGGGTTCCTGAGACTTCGTTTGAAATTTTCCATGTTGTATCAGTCTATGGTGCAAAGTGAGATAAGTTCTCCATATCAGATATCTCCTAAAAAGTCTTTCTTTTGAGGTCCATATTTCCCAATGGGTAACAACACCTCTCGTGTTGTTGGTTGTTTTATGCCCTCCAATGGCAAACACGGTGTTGATTTGGAGTTTTTGGAGCCATTGGATGAGGGTTTGGGCCATTCATTTTGTTACATAAGGCCATCGATTTTTGATTCTCCTGCTATTACTCCTTCAAACTCTGAGAGGTTCACGGTTGATTCCAGCACGTTGGATTCAGAAACATTTAGTGGTTCATTTAGAAATGATACAGTAGATGATCCTTCAGGTTTGCATAGACCAACCAAAACTGTCCCTGAAACTACATTTAAAACCATATCGGGTGCTTCAGTTAGTGCTAATGTGAAAACTGCTAGAACTTGTAACCAGAGTGCCTTATTTTCCAGTGATGTGCAAGAGCCTGCTGCATCATTTGAGAGTACTGCTTCATTTGCTGCAGTCCCTTTGCAACCCTTACCTCGGGGCTCTGGACCTTTGAATGGCTTCATGTCTGGGCCCCTTGAGAGAGTATATGCTTCGGGTCCTTTAGATAAGGGAAGTGGCTTTATGTCTGGACCAATAGAGAAGGGGGTAATGTCAGGTCCCCTTGATGCTGCTGACAAATCGAATTTCTCTGCTCCACTTTCACACTGTCGTAGAAAGCCTCGGTTCCATTTTCTACCGAGGAGTTTTAGTGGACCAATGAGGAGCACTCTATCCCGGGCATTCTCAAGACATTCGGTTGGGTTGGGGTGGATTCATAAGATTTTCTTGCATCCAAGTAACCAAATGGCATGGCAAGTCAGGGAGCCAAAGTTCCGACAAGAAGTCATAAGGAACTGTCCTGAAGTAGGATCATCAGATGGAGAGTATATGAACAGTCGTAACTTGCAGTGGTTTCATGGGAAGGCTGGAGAAGATAGGGTTCATGTTGTAGTTTCTGAAGAGCATGGATGGTTGTTTATTGGAATATATGATGGCTTTAGCGGACCTGATGCAACTGACTTTCTAATGAGCCATCTGTACAGAGCCATAGACAAGGAACTTGAAGGACTTCTGTGGGATTATGAAGATAATGCTTCAACCAGTTCCATAAATATTGAACATCATAACAGTGAAGTTCGTGCAGATGATTCAGGGTGCAGCAAGGAAGATCAGCCAAGTTTGAGGGGAGTTGATTCTTCTAATTCCAGAGAATCAAATGATCCAGCCTTTCTCAGGGATCCATCTCAGAATTATGAAATAGTGAAGGCAACTGATGCTAATAGGAACAGCCAACAGCTATCATTTAACTCTGAAGAGCCCACCATTTCGGGCAGTGCTCCTTTTCCTGTTCAAACTGCCAAATTGACTGGCCAAGGCAGGAAAAGTATGCGGCTCTATGAGTTGCTGCAAATGGAGTCATCTGATGGACTAGGTTCCCTGTCAATCTCAGGGGTTGAAAAACAAATTACAAGCTTCGGCTGTAGGCCAGATTCTGATGTTCAGGGACAAAACTTCCAAGAAGGGCAGCTAATTTTCCCCTCATTGAACAGTAGTAAAGGAGGTGGGTCCAATTTTTGGGGTGACGATCCAACTACGTCTGGAGAAGATGCCACTGGGGTTGAATCGAATGATCAAGGAGTTGTAGCTGAATTTTCTGTTTCACAAAGACAGAGTTCAGGAAAGTCAAATATCAGTTCAAAGCTCAGAGAAATATGTAGGAAGCAGAAGTCTTTACGAAAGAAGCTCTTTCCTTGGAGTTACGATTGGCATCGAGAGGAAACTTCTACTGATGAGAGAGTAGTAGAATCCTCAGGACCTATTAGACGACACAAGTCATTATGTGTTGACCATGATGCTATTTTAAGAGCTATGGCCCGTGCCCTTGAGCACACTGAAGAAGCTTATATGGAAATGGTGGAAAAGGACCTTAAATATCCTGAACTTGCTTTAATGGGATCCTGTGTTCTAGTAATGTTGATAAAGGATCAAGATGTGTATGTGATGAACCTTGGGGATAGTCGTGCAATCTTAGCACAGGAAAGACCTAATGATCGACATTCTAGTCCAAGTTTTGCCAAGGATGATATTAGGCCTAGGAATAGATCAAGAGAGTCTTTAGTACGCATGGAGCTGGACAGAATCTCGGAGGAATCTCCAATGCATAACCTAAGTAGTCAGGTTAATATGCTGAACAAGAACAGGGAGATCTCAATTTGTAGATTGAAGATGAGGGCAGTTCAGCTTTCCACAGATCATAGCACAAGTATTGAAGAGGTAGCCTTCTTGAATGTTTCAATCTTGCCATTTTCATTTCTAGTTCATCTCCAGGCTTCTGTAGGCCATGTATCATGGTTGTTTCCATTGCCATCCATCAAGCAGTCCTCCACTTTCTTAAGCGTGCACAAAGTTATAAGCACCACTTTGCTGGCTTCTATCCAAATCAGAATGATTCAGTATTTGCTGAAGATTGTCATTACGTTTGGTTGTAATTAATCACTAGATACCTTTGTTTGGTGCAGGAAATATTGAGAATAAAGGCAGAACATCCTGATGACTGCCAAGCCATTTTAAATGATCGAGTGAAGGGCCAATTGAAAGTAACCAGGGCATTTGGGGCTGGCTTCCTGAAGAAGGTCGTTAATATATGTACATCTAGCTGTTTTTATTAAAACGTTGAACCCTAATTTCTGCCATGAGCTTGTCTTTAATATTTATTGATAACTAAGGATTTCTGTGTTACTGAACTACAATTATCTAATTGTGTTGCTAATATTGATAACGCATACAGAGTGTTGAGGAAAAATTAGAATGTCCTATTTTAGGACAACATCAGCATATCAAAGCAGTTCTAATTGCTTAGCATGATTTTCTTTTATGGGCATGCTCTTGGATATCTTTGATTGATAATCGAACTGCTTATGAAAAGCCCACTATTACATTTTGCATTTTGTATGTAGAATTGCATCGTAACCAGATTGGCTCCTAAATGCAGCATACTTGTTGCATTCCCCAATTAACTATATATCCCTTTATTCATAATTATAATAACCCAATGGTGCGATAAAATCAGGATTGTAAAGGAAATTGATTAGAGTCAAGGAAAGGATTATGCTCTATGGTTGCTCTTTGACAAATGAACTTTTTGCCAATTGATCATGGTTAATTCAGTCATGTAATATGCATCTCAAAGAGCAGAGTAGTATTTCCTTCATCGTGTGGCTCTACTGTTGCATTCATTTTGTCATTTTCAATGGATTTCATACCGTTACTTTTTGATGCAGCACCTATGGTTTTGACAAGTGATTTGGTTAACGTTGTAAGTTGTTGAAACAGCAGTGATATAGTTCTCTTGTCTATTATGAAACCTCATTATTGGTTGTCTGTTGATGGGTCATCGTGTTTGGCAACAAAAATTTACATGTACACTTTGCCATAATGTTTGAAGGGAATACAAATGGATTGGTGATGACTTTTGAAAGACAATAGTCTTGCGCCTGGGACTGTAATCTGTGGTTTTCAATGACCAAGATTTGTGTTTAAGAACTTATCTTGTCATATTTACTATCCTTACATTTTTTTAAATTGGATAAATAAAAAATTTTAGTAATCAGTAAGATAACCTTTATTATGTTAGCAATTTGTGTTTTTACCTGATTTGACTTTTTGGGTGCAGCCAAGTTGTAATGATGCTCTGCTGCAGTCCTTTCGGATAAATTTCGTCGGAAATCAGCCTTATATTAGTTGCATTCCTTCTGTTCTTCATCACCGGCTTTCCTCAAGTGATCGATTCTTGGTTCTATCTTCTGATGGGCTTTACCAGTATTTCAGCAATGAAGAAGTGGTTGCTCATGTTACATGGTTCATGGACAATGTTCCTGAAGGTGACCCTGCACAATATCTTATTGCAGAACTTCTATTGCGTGCTGCTAAAAAGAACGGTAAGCATCAAAAGTTTCCTTTTCATTTACTTTCAAGGCTTCAGATATTGTTGGCAAAAGTTAAAGCGTGGAAAAAGACAAAATGGAAACCTTCATAGGGATGAAAGGGACAGCAAATATTTTGTTTTTACAGATCGTGCAGCCATGCAGATTTGTACTGTTTCTTCCCCAATTAAGATAATGTATTTCTACACATTCCATTTACTCTCCCGCAAAGGTGATATCTATAAAGGTTGACATCCTTGCTTAAGACATGACCTAAAAGAGATGGTTCGCCGAAACTAGCAAAAAAAAGAAAAAAGAAAACAAGAAAACTCTGCATTTAATATTGTGGTAAACATATTCAAGTTGCATTTTGATGTTACAATTGTCCTTAATCGATACTTCTGCATTCACACATCTGACAGTCCTCTGATGACTTTTGATTGGCTGTTGCAGGAATGGGTTTTCATGACCTTCTTGATATTCCTCATGGAGATCGACGTAAATATCATGATGATGTTTCTGTTATGGTGGTTTCTCTTGAGGGAAGGATTTGGAGATCATCTGGATAATTTTCTTTTTTGTTTCACTTGTGCAAGTTGCTTCATTGATGTTAAGTGGTTCTAAGAAAAAGGCATTTTGGAGATCAGATCGGTCATTCTTTTGGACAAAAACATTTCTCTGGGTCATTTTTGTTTCCTAGCAAAAAAGGCAGGATGATCAACCCATGCTGATGATAGAAGGCAGTCACTTACTGTCTCAACACGAGCTTCCAGCATTCATTCGCTGCACGCCTTTTTCATTATGTTTATATGGAAGGTTTTGTCCGTAAACTTTGGAATTGAAAAAACATCACCTACATCTTACTCCCCACGTCCTTTCCTAGCCTTCCCCTGCCGTAGTATGTTCATGTAGGCCAAATTATCTTTTGCTGTCCGTTCCAAGCAAGTTTCCTAGATGTTGCTACTATCCTACTTATTTCTAAGTCGTAGCTTTCGATCAGGACCGTCCATACCCATTCTCCCACCCGAAACTCTTTGTCATTTCAATGACAATCTGCCAACTGCTTTATCCTAAATTGAGCACGTTAAAGGTGACAATGTAACATTAGAACCTGATCCACCAGCAACGACTCGAGAATCTCCTTTCAAATACGGGATGTCTAGTGGAAGTGAATAACTATGTGAAGCTTCAAATGGTGACAAGCATATAGCATAACGGAAGGTTGTATCACACAGCCACTTCGCTAATGCCAGCCATTTGCCCACTAATTTGAATCATTCGATATCATACAACGGAGATAAAGCTTTAAGGAACGATTCATACCTCGATTTGCCTGTCAGTTTAAGGATGATACACCGTGGAAAAATGCAACTGCACTCCTCCCTGTAATCGGAAGAGCTCCTTCCAAAAGAAATAGGTGAATATTGCATCTCTATCATTCACAATAATTCTGGGCATCCCATGCAATTTGTATACGTTATCCATTAAAACCTTGGCTTCCTTCATTGCTGTATAGGGATGGCGAAATGGAATAAAGTGGGCGTTCTTATCCAATCTATCCACTATCGATAAAATGACTGAATATCCTGAAGAATCTGTAAACGCACTCTAGGGATTGTATTTTTGGTAAAGTAACCACAGTAAAATGGTTATCTTCAATTTCTCGAAGAAGAAAGAAATGGTATATATACCATCAGTGTCTGCTTATACAAAACAACAAGAACTGTGATACAAAACGCAAAACAACTAAAACCTATACAATGTATCAGTATCCTACACTATACAAAAGAAGACAGCATACAATAAATACAAGTATTATAGAAATATTTTACAGCCCCTCCTCAAGGTGGTACTTGGTGCCAATCACATAAGCCTAACTTGGACATCAAAAAAGAAAAAACCGGAGCTGACAAAGTCTTACACTGTGTATGTTTCAAGAGAATGGAAAGGAATTGGGAGTAATGGAAAGGAAATTAATTAAATTTCTCTTGTATGGTTAATTAATTAATAAAAGAAAGGAAAGTAAAGAGAGGGAAATTAAACCTCAAAATTTCCTTCTTAATCAAAAAAAATTTTCCGTCCAAAAGTGAATGGAAATAGAGGGAATTAAAAAATTTGACACAATTTTATCAAAAATACCTTTTTAAAATACCTCTTTATAAAAGACTATTTTTCTCCTACCTTATTGTCTTCCACTTTTTTTTTTCTCCTGCAGTCTCCCAGCGTTTTTTTCTTCTCCTGCAGCCATCAGGTATGTTCTCAATCTTGATCTTCAATTTACATATTTTTTTAACTAGCTATTATTGCACTCATGATTGCTGAAGAGGGAAATTGACAAAGAAAACGATTGCCGATTGGCAATATCATGCCAATATCGTGCCAAAAATATAACCAAATAAACATGGCAATATCAAACTAAATTAACATTATTTCAAGGAGTTCGAAATTGGTTTCTAATTAGGTGTTAAATAG
>JANSVB020000195.1:2212949-2227520 GCA_025504935.2 Erythroxylum haughtii
GTTCCTATATGTATGCATGATATGCATGTCACTTAATACAAACAATCAACTCATAATGCAAAAATGTAATCACATAAAAAAACAATTTCCCTACTATGCATCCTAATCCTAGGAATGAACCTAAGCTCTGATACCAAGCAATGTTGGACCCCGTTTTCGAGGCCCAACATTCGAAAACACACAAGCATAGAGGACCCAAAACCGACAACATACTTTGAGTGTTATTCTTGAAGAAAAAGAGTGACATGATTGCAACTATCAAACAGTAGAAGACCATGACTGAAAAGCAGACAAGTCGACAAGTTAAGCATCTACGTACTAATAATGGTATAGAGTTTTGCTCTGATGAGTTTAATGCCTTCTACAGTACAGAAGGAAATTTGAGGCACTTAATATTTCTTGGTACCCCACAGAAAAATGGTGTGGCAGAGCAAATGAATAGAACTTTGATAGAGAAGGTACGGTGTATACTCTCCAATTTTGGTGTACCTAAGTCATTTTAGGCTGAAACAACAGCTACTATTCCTTGTTAATCTCTCTCTTTTAACTACCATTGCGAAAAGACTCCATAAGAGATATCGTATGGTTCTCATGCTAATTATTGTGGTTTGAGAATTTTTGGTAATCTTGTGTATGTTCATATTGTCATTGGAAAGCTAACCTAGATCTAGGAAGTGTATCTTTCTTAGCTAGAAGTCAGGTGTGAAGGGATATAAGTTATGAGATTCTAAGAGAAATAAAGTCATAGTCAGCAAAAATGTTATTTTTGATGAAATTATTATTCTTAAGGGTTTGTTTTCTAATGTTTCAGGTGATAAAGATAAACAGAGATCAAAAGTTCAAGTGGATTTTGATATAGGGATAAAGAATACACTAGAAACTACATCCCAGTCTGGTCCAGAGATTAAAGATGATGTCGAGACATCCACTCAGTCACCACAGCATTGTATAGCTAGAGACAGACCTAGAAGAGAAATTAAACCTCCACAGAGATATGTTGAGGCTGATTTGGTTGCTTATGCTTTGAATGTGGTAGAGGGTATTGAGTCCACTAAATAACCTTTTACCTATTCAGAATCAATTATTTGTGATGACTCTAGCAAATGGATGACAGCTACGCAATATGCATAGATTCAATATGTAAAATGCAAAACATTGTACGACTCCATTAGCTATACATTTTAAAATTTCATCTGCTTTATCTCCTAAATCAAATGAAGATATTGATTATATGTCCTAAGTCCCATATTCTAGTGTAGTTGGATCTCTCATGTATGCTATGATGTGCACATGTCCAAATTTATCATATGTTGTTAGTGCAGTTAGTAGATACATAGCGAATTCACATAAAAAGCATTGGAAAGCAATTTTGTTGATTTTGAGATACTTGTGTGGCTCTACTGATGTTTGTTTGGAATTTGGTAGAACTAGAGATGGGATTAATGGGTATGTTGATTTTGATTTTGTAGGTGATATTGATAAGAGAAGATCGTTTATAGGATATGTGTTTACTATTAGTGGTTGTGCTATTAGTTGGAAAACTTGTTTGCAAATTACTATGACCTTGTCTATCACTGAGGCCAAGTATATAGCAGTTATAGGGGTCTTTAAAGAAGCTATTTGGATGAGAGGTTTGTTTGCTGAAGTTTGTCAAGATATACAAGTTACCACGATTTTTTGTGATAGTCAAAGTGTTATCTTCCTCACTAAGGATCAAATGTTTCATGAGAGAACGACGCATATTGATGTTCATTATCATTTTGTTCATGAGGTCGTTGCTCGTGGTGATATTGTTGTGAAGAAGGTTAGTACTTATAATAATCTAACTGATATGATGACTAAGGCACTTCCTGTAACCAAGTTGAGCACTGCTTAGACTTGGTTGGTATTGCTTATTGAGATTAGCCCCTTAAGGGATTTGGTGGAAGAGGTGGATAGTTTTTTTGTTTTGAAGGTTAAAGACTTCTTACGATAGAATTCATGTCAAGGTGGAGATTGTTAAATTTTGTGACCTAAATTCCATTTTAGTCTGACTCGAAAAGTTTGCAATGGGACAGTTGTCAAAAAATTAAATTACAACCCACATAGGGCCCATTTAAAATTAGGGTTTACTTTATATATCTTGTTTATGCTAGGGTGACTAATTAATATTTTTGTGAGCCACCCTAATCTCTCTGCCATTGTATTCATCCTTTTCACAGTGAAGCTCTCCTCCTCGCTTGTGGTTTTCCTCCCTAATTTGGAGTAAAATTTGAGTGTTGTTCTTTTGTTTCTATTATTTTCTATCATGTTTTGTCTTTTCAAATTGGTATAAGAGCTTTTGGTTTTGTCTAAATCTACTAATAAAGCATAGAGATGTCATCACACAACATTAAGATCGATAAATTTACTAGGAAGAAGAACTTTAGTCTTTGGTTCATCAAGATGCATGCTTTATTGAAGCAACAGTCAATCTGAACACCGCTTTTAGAAAAGAAGCCAAAATCAATAGATGAGTTCGTTTTTGTTGAACAATAAGAGAAGGCACATTTAACCATTTTCCTATGTCTGACGGATGAGATAATTTACAAAGTGACAAATGAAGATACTGCAGTAGGTTTATATACCAAGTTGGAAAGCCTATATATGACGAAATCCTTAACTAACAAGTAGTTATTGAAGCAACATTTGTTTGGTCTTCGTATGAAGCAAGGAATGCCACTGAAAGAACATTTGGAAGAATTAAACTCTATTTTAATGGATCTTAAGAATGTAGATGTTAAATTAGGTGACGAAGATGCTGCCCTAATTTTGTTAATCTCTTTGCCTTCGTGATATGAAAATTTTGTGAATTCTTTTGTTGTTGGAAAATATATTATCACTTCAGAAGAAGTCAGGTCTAGTCTTCATACTCGAGAGCTTAGGCATAAGGCATCTAAAAATACTAGAGAAAGTTCTGCAATTAGATTGGTGGCTGTAAATTCTGAAAAATCACTAGGACATCCTAAAAAGGGAAAAGGAAAGTGTAAAAGCAAAGGAAGTTCTAAGTCTAAATCTCAAGATTCTATTGTAAATCCATGAGACATCTATAATTACTTCAAATAACTAGGTCATTGGAAGAATGAATGTCCAAAGAAGAATATGAATGTCCAAAGAAGAATAAAGCAAAAACTCAACATATTACTATTGCTCAAGACGATTTTGCGTCAGAAGAAAATATGTTTCTTTCAGTAACTAATTGATTAGATTCAGAGAATAATTGGGTTCTGTATTTAGGGTGCCCTTCTCATATGTTCCCATATTGAGATTGGTTCACAACCTATGAGGAAAAGGATGGCGGAAGCATCTTAATGAGAAACCACAGATCTTGCAACATAATAGGCATTGGTTCAATCAAGATCAAATTGCATGACGGTATGATTAGAACTTTAGATGATGTAAGACATGCGTCAAAATTGAAAAAAAATTTGATTTCTTTGGGAGTTTTGGACACGAAAGGTATCAAGTATAGTTATAAAGGTGGAGTACTTTGAATTACGAAAGGTGCATTGGTAGTAATGAAGGGAGTCAAATATGTTACCTTATATATTTCACAGGGAACATTAGTTACAGGTTCAGCTACAACAACTTCTCCTTCAGAGTAGTCAGAACTAGTTCAAACTAAGTTGTGATATATGCAACTGGAGCATATGAGTGAAAAGGGAATGACTATTCTATGCAAACGAGGCCTACTTGGGGAACACATAATATCTAATTTTAGGTTCTATAAGCACTGTCTTTTCGAGAAACAATTCCGAGTTCATTTTAAGAAGGTTGTGCATAGGATAAAGGCAATATTAGATTACATTCATGTTGATTATTGGGGTCCTTCTCACGTTTCATCTTTAAGTGGAGTTAGATATTTTTATCCGTAATTGATGACTAGTCCAAGATGACATGGTTATTCATGTTGAAGCATAAAAATGAGTTTTTCAAAACTTTCAAGCAATGGAAAATTCTAGTAGAAAATCAGACAGAGAAGAAGATAAAATGTGTTCGCACAGTTAATGACTTAGAGTTTTCTTAAGGTGAATTTGATGAATTATATAAGGATAAAGGCATTGCTAGACACCGCACTATTAGAGACACTCCACAACAAAATGAAATAGTAGAAAGGATGAACAAACATTATTAGAGAGAGCTCGATACATGTTCTTTAATGTTGGATTGATGAGAAATTTTGAGTTGAGGCTTTTCACTCTGCTTGTTACTTGGTGAGCTGTTTTTTAGAAACTACTATAGATTGCAAACCCCTTTAGAGGTATCATATGGAAAACCCATTAATTATTCTATTTTGAAAGTTCTTGGTTGATTTGTTTACTATCTTGTTAGCGAAGGTAAACTAGAATCGAGGTTAAAGAAGGGAATATTTATGGGTTATGGCACTAGGGTCAAAGTTTATAAAATCTAGTTTACATCTAAGTGTAGAGTTATTATAAGTAAAAAATATAATTATTGATGAAAGTTCCATGCTTCACCTAGTTGTTAAGTCTATTGTTTCAAAAAAAAAGCAGATGGTGTTGAAAAGTAGGTGGAGTTTGAAGTAACTCCAAGTAATAGTCATTCATAAGGTTCATCGCTTCCTAAATCGATTAAAGAACTTGCCTATGTTAAATAAAAAACAAAGCACAAACAAGAACAAGAATGACCATATAACATTGCTGTTGATCGTCCCATTAGGAAAATTAAGGCTCCTCAGAAATATAAAGACATGGTAGCTTATGCATTGCAAGTGGCATAAGAATTGGAGTCCCTATAGCCCTCCACATATTGCAAAGCAATTATAGTTTCAAAATCAACTCAGTGGATTGTAACTATGGGTGAGGAGATGGAATCTCTTCACAAGAATCAGACTTGGGAGCTTGTTAAGCTACCCAAGGGAAGAAAAGTAATCAGTTGTAAATGCATCTTTAAGAAAAAGTCAGGAATTTCAGTTACTAAAGGTATAAGATACAAAGCACATCTAGTTGTTAAAGGGTATAGTCAGAAAGAAGGAGTTAATTACAATGAAAATTTCTCTCCAATGGTCAAACACACTTCGATTCGAGTGCTACTTGCCTCAGTAGCATATCAGGACTTGGAGTTAGAGCAACTTGATGTGAAACAACTTTTTTACATGGAGAGCTTGAAGAAGAAATTTTTATAAGTCAGCCAAGAAGATCATGTTTGTTGGCTTCAGAAATCTCTATATAGGCTGAAACAATCTCCAAGATAATTGTATAAAAGGGTTGATAATTTTATGACAAATCATAACTACAACATAAGTCCATATGATTGTTATGTGTATCACAACAAGCTCAGTGACGGTTCATACATTTACTTGGTATTGTATGTAGATAATATGCTCATTGTGGCTTAGAACATGTCAGAAATTTTGAAGCTAAAACAACTTGTTGGTGCAGTATTTGATATGAAAGATCTCGGTACAACTCAGAAAATTTTGAGAATGGAGATTTACAAGGATTGAAAGCAACAAAAGCTTTTTTTTGTCACAAAAGAGTTACATTCAGAAAATTTATCTAAATTTGGGATGAGTACAACAAAGCCTTTAAATACTTCTTAAGCGACAAATATTCATCTCTCTATATATTTTGCACCATAATCAGAAGCAGAGTTGGAGTATATGACTGGAGTACCATACACTAATGTAGTGGAAAGTCTGACGTATGCTATGATATGTACTAGGCTCGATATTATATACATGGTTAGTGTTGTGATTAAATATATGAGTCAACCTACAAAAGAGCATTGGTAAGAAGTGAAGTGCATATTCCGAAATCTAAGAGGAACAACTGATGTTGGTCTCACATATGGAGGTGATACAGATTGTTTGTTTGTTGGTTATTCAGATTCTGATTATGCTGTAGATTTGGATGGTAGAAGATCTACGATTGACTTTCACATTTCATGGTTTTATCGTCAGTTGGAAGGCTATCATACAACCTTCGGTTGCCTTATCTACTACAAAAGCAAAATATATGGCTTTGACAAAAGCAGCTAAAGAAGGCATCTGGTTGAACGGCTTAGTCAATGATCTTGGGCTATATCAGGACCAAGCTATAGTGTTTTGTGACAATTTAAGTGCTATATGTTTAGCTAAAGATCAAGTGCATTATGATCGGACGAAACACATTGATGTTAAATATCACTTCATTCATTCAGAAAAGAGAATCAAGGTGAAGAAAGTTGGCACTGAACATAATCTAGCAGATATGTTCACCAACTAGTTCCTAACAGCAAATTCAGTCATTGCTTGGATTTGGTGAATGTTAATAGTTTCAAATAGTCCCAACTCCCAAGATGGGGCAGGCAATGGTAGAGCTTGAGAAGTAGTTTTTTAGATCTGGGAGAAGATTCAATACAAGGTGAAGATTTGTTAGATATGCCTTGAATCTTCGACTTATTATTCAGGAGTATTTTCGGTACTTTCAGTAGTTTGTATTGAAGTAATATATAAACTCCATCTGTTTTTGAGTTGGGGTGTAGTGTCAAGGCTTATGAGTATGTTCCTCGTTAGGCTTATGATGAAGATCTCCCAAATAAAGAGGCTCCCAAGAGCCAACATGTTTCCAGGGCTTTCCCAATTGTCTTCACGCCTAGACCGCTAAAAATCTCATGCAGGCTCCCCACGAAAGAAAGTTTACTCCTGTAGAAAGAAAAGAACTTCCTCCAACCTCAAAGACGGGTTACAGGGTTTGCAGTAACTAGCATCTGATTGCTTCCTATTTAGAATTGTTTTCCTTTAGATTTGACATGTTGTTCTTGTTGGAAAATAACAGTTCTTACATTACTTCTAAATTAAGAAATTGTTCAAATCTGTTGTTTAAAGAAGTACTGGATGCTATACAGATGCTCGAGTCATATCTGCCTCCTACTTTGAGAAGATGCTTCTTGCTTCCTTCATATATTTTTGGAGGATGGAAACAGAAGGAGAAGGTTTGAGAAGCATTAGGTCACTTTAACTTTCGAAGGGTCATTACCCTAATTTAGGACTAAAAAACTCATGGTGAATATCTGAGGTATACAAGCACTAGCTTAGCATTTGATTCTGCAACTCCTGAAAAAGTTCCGGAAAAAGATAGCAGAAGGAACAAATTTGATAATATAATATGGTAAGTTAATTGCCTAAAGTGATGATGTAACATGGGTATTTGATCTTGGTTTTCTACCATTTGCTGGGCGTTTAGTCTATATATAGAATCAAATCAAGGTGGTTCAAGCAAGAGTCTACCTCTACTGCGCTCTATCTGGTATAGTCAACATGGGTATCAATAACCTAATGAGGCCTGTTCTGGCTATGGTAGCTGTTAATTTTGGATTTTCGATTCTGAACGTGCTTACCAAGAAAGTTCTTGATGAAGGATTTAACCATATGGTTTTTATCACATATCGACAATCGATTGCTGCCATTTTCTTGGCTCCAGTAGCCTATTACTGGGAAAGGTAACAACTACTGACCTATGATCCAATAGCCTACCAGTTTCTTCATTTTCGTTCATTTCTAAGCTCTCCATAGTTTAGAAGTACTCTGGACGGGTTAATATTTCTTTAAGCAGTTCTCAGCTTTACTTGGCCAATCATTTGATATTTTTTGCAGGAAAAGCAGGCCCAAGCTCACAGTTAGCATCTTATGCCAACTTTTCTTCAGTGCTTTAGCAGGGTCAGTTGATGAATTACGCTATTTCAGTAATGAACAATTGCAGTACTGTCCTATCAGAACCTGTGAGAAGTAATTTGTTTTCCAGGTTAACACTTACATATTACCTCTTCCTTCTGGGACTCAAGTACACCTCTGCTACGTTTTCATGTGCATTCCTCAACATGGTTCCTGTAATTACCTTCTTATTAGCACTGCCAGTTGGGTAAGATTATATGTCAAAAACTATTGTTTCCCGTCATCAAAATATTCGTTTTGGCGTATTGATGAAGACATATATCATTTTCTATACCACTTTTTAAGTCAGGAAACAGTGAACATGAAAAGCAAAACTGGAAGAGCAAAAGTGTTAGGTGCTCTTATATGCATGAGTGGAGCTATCTTGCTGATCCTTTACAAAGGATTCCCTATAACCAATCCACATTCACGACCCAACACTATGACTGTAGAGAAGGGGACACAGAGATGGATCGCTGGCTCTATGCTTTTATTGGCAGGCAGCACTACATGGGCTTCATGGTTCCTAATGCAAGCCAAAATTGGCAAGAGCTATCCCTGTAAATATTCTAGTACTGCAATTTTGTCTTTCTTCAGCGCATTTCAATCTGCCTTTGTAACTTTGATCATGAGAAGGGACGTTGGTATGTGGATTCTGAAAGACAAGTTAGAGATTTTAACAATCACTTATACTGTATGTAATCTCAACTCTGTTAACATGTGATTTGTTCTTGAAATGAATGTCCCCATGGCCTTGGTTTATCGTTTGGAATCAATCAGAAGTCCTGAAATGTTTCTATTTTGTGTAACAACGACAACAGGGCGTGGTGGGTTCGGGCTTGTCCTATGTGGTTATGTCATGGTGTGTAAAGCAAAAGGGTCCGCTGTTCACATCTGCATTCACTCCATTGACACAGATATTTGCCGCAGTGTTGGACTACTCTTTCCTGCATGAACAAATATACCTTGGAAGGTTGTGTACTTTCATAAGTTCAGTCCTGTATAAGATCCTGATGAGTTCAGACTACTGAGGTCTACTAGAGACGGTAAAATAAGTCCCTAACATCTTTTGTATTGTGTGAACAGTGTTCTGGGGTCAATCCTAGTCATACTTGGACTGTATATTCTCCTTTGGGGAAAGAGCATTGAAGCTGAGGAATGCCCGCTGAAGGAAGCTGAAGTTGTGAAGCAAGATGAACATGGCAACGCAGAGTTTCAGGTATCACTAACCATCAATTCCACGAGCCATTAGAACCGTTTTGGGAACTGGTCAACCGATTCTATCATGAAGTAAAACTTTTCAGTCCCAACTCAGAACAAGGAGAAAAGATGAAGCACTACTGATGCTTTTAACTGCTGATGTCTACCACTGATTTGGAGCATATTCTAAGCGTTTGTTTTTCGAACTCTTAGTGTAGTGGCAGTATTGTTTATACGTATACAGAACGTATCTTAAAAGGGTTTGATTAGATAATGCTGATAAAGAAGAAGAAGCATTCTTCTTTATGGAGTTGCTTTATTTTCGGGTCTCTTACGGCCTATAACTGTCCTCGCAATCTTTGAATTGGTATTGGGTCAATAACGTTTTGGCAAGATTAAATATAAAAAGTTCCTATCATATTAAAATCAAATTAAGGTTTGATAAAAGACATGGCTTCTTCTAGTTTAAATAATTTTTAAGTTATCAAATTTTAAAAAATATTCTAACAATTTTTTTAAAAAAATAACCATAAAATACAGGTAAGACTAATTAAATATTATTAGCATAAAATTAGGATTTACACAAAATCTAAGTCTTTCTTTCTGTAGAATTTTTCTTTGACTTCTCACTAAGTGGCACTCCCTTTGACCCACCAATTTGACTTCTATTACTTGATAATGTTCTTTTCCCCACAAAACAATTCAAATTTCAATTACTTTTCAATTCAATCCACTCCCTTTGGCCCAAAGTCTCTTGTTCCTTGGTCTAAAACCATACGGATGAGTTCTAAGATTCTATATTCCTTTTTTATAATGTGACTCATAATAATTTGAAGCTTGAGCTAGGAAAATTTGATTTAATAAGCAAGTAATTTTAAACTCTAATGTAAGGGAGTTTACACTCTGCTCCTTGGTTTATTGAATAATAATTTTGAGAAATAAAAATTATAAGAACAAATTAAAAAGGAGAAAGATGATTAGATCATCATTTACTTAATGTTGCTCGTGTACTTCATTTTCAAGCAAATTTACCCTTAAAATTTTTAGGTGAATATATCCTCGCTACAACTTATTTAATCAATCGACATCCACATATGGTGCTTTATTGTTTAATAAATTGCCTGCTTATATGCATTTACGCATTTTTGGTTGTTTATGCTTCGAACGTAATACTTATATCCAACATAAACTTGATAAATGTGCTCAACTTGGCATTTTTATTATATACCCCTTTGCTCGAAAGAGATACAAAAGTTTTGATGTTCAAACTTAAAAGATTTATGTTAGCCGTGATGTCACCTTCTATGAAAGAGTTTTTCCTTACAAATCATTGGATGTTGGCACTCTCTTGCCTACAATAGCATCTTTACCCTTAGTAAAACCTATTAATGATCTTAGTATATCCACCAATAATAACTAAACAACCACATCCACAAGACCACCTCAGGACCATACTCCTATAACCCCCATTATAAGACCTGAAAACATACCTCACATTGACGCCCTTACTCTTGAAACAACCCATATCGGTCCTTCTTTACGTCGTTCCTCTCGAGAAACTCACCCACCAAATAATTTAAAGATTACCATTGTTATAATGTTCAAAACTCTTCATCTATAGGCAATATTCCTTTTACATAACTTTTTTTATCTTATGACAAATTTTATAATGCACATTTTTCATTTCTCAGTTCTTTATCTTCTGTTGTAGAGCCTATTGCCTTTTCACAAGCTATGCAGGTTCCTAAATGGAGAAATGCAATGAACGTTGGACTTGATGCACTAGAAAATGCTAACACTTGGTCTTTTGTTCCCTTACCATCTCATCAAAAACCCATCGACTGAAAATGGGTCTACAAGATAAAGCGATAGTCTGATGGAAGCATTGAATGCTATAAAGCACGATTAGTTGCAAAAGCATACACATAAACTTGAGGCATAAATTACTACAAAACTTTTATCCTATTATCAAATTAGCAAATGATCGAATCTTGTTAGTCATTGTTGCTATCAGGAATGGGCCATTACATCAGTTTGACGTATAAAATGTCTTTCTACATCGTGCCTCTTGTATGTATTCTCTTACCACCCGACCATCCTCGAAAGGAGGAGAAAGATCTAGTTTGTAAACTCAACAAATCCCTCCATGGCTTAAAGAAAGCATCTTACAAGCGGTTTGCAAAATTCTCTTTTACATTATTATCTATTGGCTTTATCCAATCTCATACTGATCATTCCCTTTTATCTTACAAAATGGTTCTTAATATGCGTTTATTTTAGTTTATGTTAATGATAGTATGATTAAAGGTAATCATTATAATGATATTCTTAATGTTAAGAATTCCCTTTTTAGCAAGTTCCATGTCAAAGATTTAGGACCTCTCAAGTATTTCCTTAGCATTGAAGTAGACCACTCATGTGAAGGAATCTAGCTAAGCCAAAGAACATATGTGCTAGACTTACTTTATGACACTAGTCTTATTGGTTCTTATATAGCTAAAAATCCTATGGAGCAATACCTCAAACTTGATAACAACAAGGTGCCTTGCTTCCCGATCCTTCTCTCTATCGACGACTTATTGATCGACTCATTTATTTCACTATTATAAGACCATACATTACTTTCACTATCAATATTATAAGTCAATTCATGCACCAACCTCGCAAGCCTCACCTAAACATTGCTCATCGATTATTGCCATATATGAAGAAAAGTCCAGGCCAGAGGATTTTATTTTCATCCAAAAGTTAATTACAACTATTAGCTTATAGTTATTCAGATTGGGTTGCTTGTGTAATGACGAGGCGTTCCACTACAAGCTTTCATATTTTTCTCAGGTTTAGTCTGATCCCATGGAGAAGTAAAAAGCAATCCACCGTTTTTCACTCCTCCACTGAAGCTGAATATCACTCTATGGTTTTGACCACTCATGAAATTGTATGGCTTAACACATTGCTTCAAGATCTTGGTCTTACTTTCCTTACTCATACAATTCTTTACTGTGATAACCAAGCTGCCCGTCAGATCACTGCCAACCTCGTACTCCACAAATGGAAACAATATTTTGAAATATATTACCACATCAATCGTGAGAAACTTCGACAAGGGATCATTCAACCTCATCCTATCTCAACTCATGATCAAGTAGCGATATTCTTACTAATCTTTAAGCAAATATTAGTTTCCCAAATTACAGCACAAGCTGGACATTTTAAATTGACAAGCTCTAACTTGAGGGGGAGTATTAGTTGTATATATAGCTATACATATCTTGCTTATATTTTGATATGTATAATATATTTGACTAGCTTATTCTTTCCTTGTCCATAGCATAATTTCAGGTTTAGATTTAGCTTTTACTATTGCAATAAGTTGTATATATTTGGGTTTTGTGAATAAGAAAAGTAGAATAAACTTTCCCTCTTTAATAATTTATCACTACGTCTTATACTTGCATCAATTTGGATTTCTAATGGGCACCCTTTGAAATCTTTGTGGCTTGTTAGTCTTCTACGGTGTTTAGTCTGGGGTTCAAATCAAGATAGTTAAAACAAGAATCAAATACTTAACTAGCACTTTAGCTAGTATAATTTGTTAAGTTTTAGAACCAGAAATTAACAAAAAAAACATAGTAGAAAAGAGGCAGATAATATTCCTAATATTTAGGCTTTATTTCTGTCATTTTAATACTTATATTAAAAAATTGAAAATAGATATGCCTATATATATAGGCTTACAGGCAAACAAATTTATGAGATAAATATGCAACAACCTAAGCCTACAATCCCACTAAATTAAACTATTTTGACCAAATAAACTAAAGAAATAACACTAAAAAAATAGGATCATATTTTTAAAAACTTTGAATTATTCTCCAACATTCCCTCTTAATTCAAAGTTATAAGACTTCTTGCACCTGATGATGTATTTCCCATCACCTTTCAATGGTTAGAACACTGCTCTCCAAAATCTTCTTCTTGCTACACTTTTCACCAATATTAAAACAATTTTTCTTCTTCTTCAGCAACATGTGACAAATTTACACTTTTTTCAATCTTATTCTTATGATTCCTTTGTATATGCTCAAACTTCTTACACTTGAAACACTGAGGCTTTCCCTTATACCAACAATTGTCTTCATCATGACCAGGGTTTTTGCAAATATCATATTAAGATTGAGCTTTTCCTTTTGAATATGAGACCTTTGCTAAATAAGCACCCTCAACTACCTGTTGAGTTCTTTCTTTTCTCAACACTCTTTAGGCTTGTCAAAGGGTCGGATTGGGCCTGGGTGGGCTTGACAACCTGGGAGGGTCAAAATGACCAGTGGCCCATGATCGGGTCGAGGCCAACTAGCCCCCCGAGCCACGGACAACCCATCGGGCCTCAGTCAACTCGGTCGTTTAATATTTTTTAAATTTTTATATATTTATTTCAAAAGAATTTGAAAACATTATAATTGTATTTTTTAAATTCATAAATTATAAATTATAGCATAACCATTTATAGTAAAAGGTAAGAAGAAATTACGTATAAATTATGCAAAAATATTTATATACAATAAATTATATAAAATAAGAACTAATATATATTTATTAAAAATATGTAGCTGTGATAATGTTATCATAATTATTCCCTACAAACAAGTGAATTTGATTTTAATTTTGTAATTTTATCATAACAATTAATTATAATGTAAATGTAAAAAAGTTATTATCTAAGTACAATGAATTTATTTCAAATATTATTTTTACGTGTTTAATAAATTATTATATTTCTTTTTAATATGATTTTAAAAAATACGTTTATTAATTTATAATATAATATTTTCAAACTTTTAATGTTTTTATAAATTTTGTACAAAAACTCTTAATTGATGTAGTTGTTTTACTTTTAGTTGTTGTTGATTTTTTTACTTGTATAGTTGTATAAATATTATTGTCTTTTCATATATATCTATTATTAAATAATCATTATAAATTTTTATATTTTTATTACACATATTAAAAATTTTAATTAATATGATGATTAATCTTAACGCATTTAAACTTTTTATTTTGTACATTATGCATATATGCATTTATGTTAATCTTAAAATGAATTAATCACTTTATTAATCCTAATGTATCAATTCCAAAATAATTTATAAGTAATTGAGTTATAAAAACAAATATGTATACTATATTATATTGAAAATAGCTATTATTTTATTAAAACTATAATACTTTTAAATTATTATTTTTATTACTTTCAAAAATAGTTCTTTTACTTTTATTTCTAAAATCATTATGTTCTAATTAATCTAAATTTATATGCATATTTTTTCTTCTTTCTAAATTCTAATTTTAGAAGATTATTCTTAAGTCACTAATTAAAAGTTTAATAAGAGTAATTTCTTCCTCGAAACTTTGATATAAGTTTAACTTTAAATCCTTCTCGTCGTTAGAGTGTTATAAACTTACTTAAATTATATAATTATGATATAATAAAGTTATTAATTTATTGAATATTAAATTACAAAATATTTATATCTTTTTATTTAAACCACTTAATATTTCATTTGAATAATGAGCTAAATGTTAACACAATTTGAGTTAAAAGTCATTAAGTTAGGTTTAGATTGAAGAGCGCTTCATACATTTGCATATCATTAATGAAAAAATACATTTTAAAATTGAAATCTTGAGATGTATTTATT